>SNQJ01S0113579.1:45086-71379 GCA_010110895.2 Picea sitchensis
TTTCTTGTACATGTACACTAGTATGTATGAGTTTTCTTGGCTTACTTACTAATAATGTCGGTTATTTGTTATGAATGTGTGAACCATGTGTCTTTCCCTTGTATCATAAAATACTTTAAACTTCGGGACGAAGTTTCCTGAAGGGTGGGTATATGTAACAACCCTAGTTAAATAACTAATTGTCAAAGTTAAATAATTTTTTAAGGTTTATTAAGTTTAATTAATTAAATAATTAATTGTTCTAATGTATATTAATTAATTAACTATTATTTATTAAATAATAATAAATTAATTAATTAATGTTTAATGTATATTAATTAATTGATTAATTAATTAATTAACTCCTTAAATATTTGGGTAATGAATTAAAGTTTAATAAATTTTAATTTATTAAAAGAAAACATAACGTAATGCAGGAGGGAACCATTAAGGAGAAGGGGATAAGGTGGTTGGAATTAAATGGAGAGATAAGGTGGATGGCATTGAATGAAGGGAGGAGGCAGTGAATGGGAAGGACGATATGAGGGGGCAGAGGCATTCGAGAGAGGGGACTTTTGATTTTGGGGGAGGAAGCATTATTTTGATATTAAGGGACTGTATTTTTCTGGTTTTGAGTTTGGTGGACTGTTACAGGGGAGCATCAGTTGCTGGGAGTTTTGGGCTCGGGGGCCAGGAATCCTTATGAAATCCTGGAGCTAGGGAGCCGGATAGGCTATTCGTAGCTAGCAGGGAGGTTAGTCAGTTTTGGGCAGAGTTTGGCAGAGCAGCTTGGGCACAGTTTCAACTTCAGCTTGGATAAACAGAGTTGGGAAGCAAATCACTTGATAGGTATTTTTCTTCGTTATTATGGCATGTTCATGATCGTATGATGATTCAATATGTTATTTATGTTGTGTATATTATTCAATATATCATTTATATCATGCTGCCCATTTTGAATTTTGTTGAGTCATTAACTGTAAACTATTATTTTGCTGATGATATTTTGCTGAACAAATTATAATAGAAATGTTATATTTAAATTTATGAAATTCTAGGATCTGTTAGAGAGGACCTTACAATAATGGTTTTCTTACCAATAAGATAATGCTTCCACTTCTTAAAAACTCAAACTAGGGCATAAATTTCCTTATCATGCATAGGGTAGTTTAGGACTCTCCCATGAAACATTTCATAATGAAAGCATATCAACCTACTGCCCTACATCAATACCTTTCCCATAGCATATCCACTTGCATACTCTCTAATTTGAAAATCCTTTGTAAGTTAGGGAATGCAAGAACTAGTGCTTGGTTTATCTTTGATTTCATCTCATTAAAATATTTTCCTTTATTCTTTCCCCATTGGAAACTCTTACCATTGTATATTACGACATGGAGTGGTGTGGCTATCACTAAAAATGATTCTATGAACTTTCATAGGCACTACGCTACCCTAAAAAATCTTCTAACTTTAGTGACATTAGTAGGATCTAGTCACTTGAGGATGGCCTCCATATTTGTGGGATATATCTTGAGTTCCCCTCCACAAATCATGTACACTAAATACACTAATTATTGTTGATAAATCTCACATTTCTTAATATTATCCAACAATTGATGTTTTTTCAGTCTCTAACACCTATATGAGATGTGAGATGTCATCCTCTTAGGTAGAGATATAAACCAATATGTCATCCAAATAAATTATTACAAATGAATCTACATAAGGATGAAATACAACATTCATCAAATGCATAAATGTAGTGGGTTCATTACATAAAAAAAGGCATGACTAGCCATTCATACAAACCTTTCCTTGTCTTGAAGGTTGTCTTATAGTTGTCTTCTTCTTTAACACAGAATTGGTGGTATCCTGATTTGATATCCAACTTGGTGAAGTACTTGGCATGGTGCATTTGATATAACAAATCATTGACCTTGGGTAGAGAGTATTGGTTCTTGAGCATGATATTGTCCAAATATCTATAGTTGATACACATTAACCAAGTCCCATCCTTCTTGGGTACAATAGTGATAGTTGACCCAAAAGGTGAGGTTCTTGGTTAAATTGCTCTCTACTCTAGTAATTGATCCAACCATTATGTTAATTCATTTTCTTCTAGAACATACTATCTATATAGCACAATATTTGGTAATTGGGAGTCATGCGACAATTGTATATTGTGCTCCACTTCCATCTTAGGAAATAACCCTTTGGGCTCATAGAACACTCATTTGAATTCCTACAAAAACTCCTCTAGTTGATTTTTATTATCTTTGGTAATACCTCAAGGGATGCCTTTACTCTTACCAATTCATCCCCTTGTTGATTCTCTCTTAAGAAAAGAAACACAAAGTTTTAACTAGGAATGATCAACTTTTTGGCTTGGTTAGCACTTAACAAAGACATCTTCGATTCACCTTTGTGTGCATTGTTGATGAAAGTATTCCCATCCTTTATTAGTAAATACTAGTTTATGCTCCTCATAAAGATCACATTTCTAATATACATGTAGGGGATTATAAGAACTACACCACATGCATCTACTACATATAAATCCACTTCATCAATAAAATATGCACTTATAATGAATTTGATCTTACATTGTTTAGTGATCTTGATATCTACATCCCAATTTACCCCCCCTGATGGATATGGGCTAGGGTGATCATGCACTTCTAATCCAATATTTTTGACCAAACCATTTGCAATGATGTTGGCTTATGAACTGGAATCAAATACATCATCCACCTTGGTATTTTTGACCTGGATCTTAATATGGAATATTTTTTTCATATCCTTCTCTTCCTCGTAGTGAAGGATACTCAAATTCACCTTCTTCCACACTAAAGGGAAGAAAATATTCTCATCCACATCCAATATACTCTCTACCAAGTTTCCCAAATCCGTGCCTAGCCAGTTCTTCTTCTTAGCATCATTCTTTTGCTTCTTTGGATTTAGCTCTGGATGTAGGTTCCAACACTTATCTTCAATGTGATCATCAATATTAAAATGGCTGCAATGGTTGTTTGGATCCTTGCATTGATGTGTAGTAGCTATCATTTTCTTGTCTTTTCCTTCCCACTTCTTATTCCCTTCCTTGAAAGCATCTTGGTGGTCTTTCTGTTTAGAAAAATTTGGTTGTCCTTTCTTATGGCCTATGTTCTCTAGGAATTGTTCTTTCACACGGGCCTCATCAACGATCCTAGGTTTGAAGAGAATTACTTGTTTCTATACATGGTAGTGTAGAACCCCAAAATACTTGAGGAGTAAATCGAGGTTCTTGGTACATATACCTAGCATAACCACCATTTTCCTAAACTCCGTGGTGTTCTCTTTCACACTCTTCCCTTGGCTCCGCCTAAAGTGATGCTAATAGATACACTATTACTCTACATACCCAATAGGGTATAACTAGGACTTGATGATGATTTTAAATACCTTCCACTTAGTTACTAGTGGATCACCCTCCAACCTAAGTGTCTTTGTGTGGTTTTCCCACCAGGTTAGTGCATGGCCCTCTCGTTTCAATCGAGAAAATGAAAATCTATGCTCCTTGTGTATATTATGGACACTAAAATACACTTCTAACTAGTGCAACCAATGATTCAAATTAATATCATCAATATCACATTGATAAGGCTTGACTTCTTTTTTTTTTCCATTTTAAATAGAGGTANCACTATCTCCCAATTTTTCATCCAATCCAAATTTTGATTTAGAGCCACCAACCTCCTTGAAAGGTCCAAAATTGTTTCCTATAGATTCCAAGACAAGGGCCATGTTGCAAGAGATATCAACAACCTTTTCTTCCGATCTCACAAATCTCTCTTTTGCTACATCTCGAGGGTTTTTATGACTGGACTCATCTTCCATGGCTAGGTTTATGCGACTTCATTCTTAATACAATTCCTATATCCTATAAATTCCCACAAATACCCAAATAAAACTACTTTGATACCAATATTAATTATAAACTACCAAGGATATTCCACAAGAAAAATCCATCATGAAAAATCTTGCAATATTGTGAAATCTTCTATTATGCAATTTATTACTTTAGATCTTAGATTTATTGTTACTAGCTTAGTGTTCAAATTTATGGAAATAACTGAAATGTGAAAAGGAAAGAACAAGAAAATGAATACACCAATCACACAAATGAACATAATATGTGACTTGGGAAACGTGATAGGAGAGAAAACCCAACTAAAAGGTGAGGACTATGCTCTACTCTCTTTTCTTTAATTATGAAAATACAAATATAAAGAAAGGGGCACTCAGTATGGAATTACCTTTGACATTCTGGCCTAAATGGATACTATGGAATTTTCTACCTCATATTTTATGCTCTCAAATCCCACTCCTATATTCTATACTCAACTATGGAACAAGTACAATGCTAAAATAATGGAACCTCCTCTCTTCCTAGAGGCCCAATATTTAACATAGTCGGATAGTTGTCTAGGGTCATGGTTTTTGCATGATTAACCCTCAACTAGTGTTAAGGTGTGGACCTTCTATAATATTATTTAAATTCCACATGTGACTAGCCCCACATGTGTGAGTAATGGGGGCTAATGTGGCATCCACTCAATACCATGGTGGTCAACAAGGTAGGTCAACTTGTGAGAGGCTTAACTTCCACATATGAACTCTAATTGAGGTAATTTTCATACCATTGGAAATATATTGGTGTGGAAAAGAATTTCAAGGGGTTGGGAGTTATGTTCACAAATATTTGACCCCAAATAGTGTTTTTTGATGCCTAAAAATGGCTCTAGAAGCTTCAAGATCCCAAATATAGAAATTGAGACTTACCATTAAAATGGGCATCACAAGCTAATTCCTTGATTTTCTCCACCCAAAAAGTACCAAGATAAATGAAAAGTTATATAATGACCATTCTACATCGCTTATTAATGAGAAAAATGACATCAATTGCACATCCCCTACAAAGGGGTTGGATCACTTCATTGCACCTTATTTTACTAGTCAACAAAAAGTCACGTTGGTATAATTCACATAATAAGTTATTGGTCCTCCTCATTGAAATTAGAGTACAATTTCAAAAATTTCTCAGCGGTCTAACATTGTAGGAATACCTACAACGAAATATCACACTTGAAATGTCAACCATTTCTCCTTCAAAAATATTTCATACATGGGTGAGGGGCATTTGCAAGTGAGGGTTGCATGCGCCAACTAAAATGACTATTTATCTTCCTATTTCAATTTATGTACCTCAACTATTAACTCCCAAGATTTTTGAATATCCTACCTTTCCATCCACAAGTATTCCCATTTTTTCTTGGTTTAAGCATACAATTGTTCCCTTTTCTCATGCACAAGGTGGATAGTTTAGTGGTGTTCTCACAACAATATGACATGTTGACCCAATGACTTAGCAACCATATTCTTGTTCACTAACTCTTCCATTAGTAAAAGGACTTCAAAATAACTTACCGCATCATCTTATTTTTTAGGTAGGTCTGTTTCCTCCTATTTTTCTTTAGGTACATCCTCATGAAGGGTCCTAACTTCATATTTAGGGGTGTTTGTAGGTATTCCTTTTTCTATAGGTTCATCTTGAGCCTCATTTAAATTTTTTTCATTATTTACCAAATTTTAAAAGATATGTTCTCAATATGCTCCCTTGGGGGAAATTGTAACAATCCCACTCACAGTTTCCTCCAGAACTTCCCCTCTAAGTTATATAGTCTCTATCTCCTTTGATTCCTCAACAACATACAATTCATGCACTTTTGTGAAAATCCCTTCAATAGTAGGTTTTGGAGTAGAAATATCAACAATTGATTCAAATAAATAACTAATTTCCTTCTCCTTATTGATTGAATTCATTCCTACACTAATTATTTTTGTTACAAAGGCATATTATGGTCCCTTTGTAACTTTTGTAGCACTACCTATGAAATTCCTTTCTTTATCTAATTAGGTCAAGAAATTGCAACAATTTCTTTTGTAGCAACAACTTCCATATCCAAACTTGATCTTGTCCCTCACTTCTTGAAACCTTCTTGGAAGGAAACTACTTTTCCTATGTTATGCTTCCCACTTGAAAAATGAACTGTTTCTTGTAAGGAATTATAAGAATATCCAAAAATCTAGTGGATGGGGTCTACTTCTTCAACCACAAGTCATTCTTGTTCTGTGACTTCAAACCATTTTGTTGTAGATGTGTCCTTTGCAACCTCTACATGTATATCCTTTGTTGTTTCCTACAATTCATGTCCTATAAAAAATATATCCCAAGTATGGTCGTTCTTTGAGAGGACATCCATAACCAATCACTTCATCAATCCATGGTGGGAAAACTCTTCTCGGGGTGATTACTCTCCCTTACCATACTTTCATTATCTATAAATACTAGAATAGGAAGAGTGTAATATTTTTAAGACAACAATGACTCAAATGAGTCAAAAGTTTAAAATGGTATATTAACAGTAGGATATATCATCCTTCATATGTAAGATATTTCTGGATGTAATATGCAACATTATACTAGGGTTTTCTCAACCATTCTTGCTTCACTTGCTTCCTAAGAATTGAATAATTTCATTTCTAACCAAGAAGTCCAAGTGAGCATTATTTTCCATGGCACATCACTTAAACTACATTTCCCTTGTTAGTCCTCAGACTTACTATAACCTATTACCCTTGATTTTTAGCCATGCTATCAATAAAAACTCATTCCTACCTTCTCAATTACAAAAAACTATGTCTCATTATACCCTTGTTTGTATTAAGTTCTTTGTCGACTTCTCTTTTTATGATTTTGTGTTTTTTTCTTTGCTTGAGTTCACTTTGATATGCTTTCACTAAGATAGATTTGAATATTCACAAGGTTTGAGTGTGTTCCATTGGACATTCTAGTCAAATTTTAATTTTTCCTAAGTTGAAAGAAAGACAGAGCCGCTACAAGAATGTCACCATTCTTCTAGTGCCTAAACCCATCATTTTTTAACGTGTATTAGTCTTGAAAATTGTGTTAACTGTCACAACAACATTGAGAAGATCATGCAGGGAATCATGTAGCAACATGATTATCGCCAAATTGTGATTCAACATAAGTGATATCATTTAAAGAACACAAGCAGGTACATGTTTATGCATCCATTGAAGTTGGGTTTCGAGCCACGATTTGAAGCATTTAAGGTGATGATTTAATTTTGAGAGGGAATTTATATAACTAAATTGGGAGCCTAACAACATTCTTGCAGTCGAGGAAACCTCTCTGTATCACTTACCTATGTAGGAAATTTCCAAAAGAATATAAAAATGAAACTCTAACGTCTTCAAGTTGATAGAGATCGAAGTCAAAGTAATGGCACCTAAGAAAAGTGGTTTGGCTAATCATTTGGAATCAATTGGAGGTGAATTGTTAGAAGAATATATTGAAATCATGAAAAAATTCATCAATGCAAGTTGGTACCACTTCTGTTGTAATTTTGAGGGTTACCAGGAGGAGGTTTTGATGTTGTTCGCCCATAATTTTGATGGCTTTAAAAATAAACTGGGAAGAGTATTAATCTATGTTACATAGCACTCAATTGGGTTGGAATGTCACTTGTGCACGATGAGAGATGGTGGAAGAAAGTTGAGTTGTCTGTAGATCTATAAAAACAATTTTTTTCTACCAAAGCATCACAATCCTGACTGGAGTCAAGGGATCTTGAGTAAATGGATAAAGGAAGAATGGAGGGATGTTTTGACACTAGTCCATAAATATATAACAGGTGAGGGACAATTTTGTTATGCTTATCATTATCATAGGAGGATTTTTATGAATCTAAATGGAGACACAGAGATGAGTCTTCCTTTTTACTTGTTAAAAACACTGACTAGAATGTCTAAGAGAGTGCATAATCATCCTCAAACTTCCCATAAGAGTTCATTTCATCAAGGTTTGATGAAAATGTTGGTTCTGTATGAATTAACGGAGGTTCAAATGACCTAGAGTCAGTTATTGAGCTCTTTAGGGATGGATGAACAAGACACAAAACAAGAGAAACCTAAAGTCTCAAAAGAAAAAGGAAACACTTCAAAGGATTATGAAAAACTTAAGGAAGTCTCCCTTGTAGCAAAATCAACTAGATCTTGGAAGAGCAAGCTTCTGTTGCAACAAGAAGTTGTAATTAAACAAGAACTTGGATCCCCTATTTCAAGACATGAGTCTAAGGGTTTTGACAGAGTGTATACAAGGAGAATGGATAAATAAAGAGTAGAAAAACAATAGGAAGTCAAGTCAAAACCCGAAACAGAGGCTTGTGATAAACCTATAGAGAAAACCACTTAGAAAAAACATAGTAAGTTGGACAAAGGAAAACAAGTTGCAGATTATCACAATAGGCCTAAGACTAGAGAAACCAATAAATTAAGGTTCAATTCAAAATATTTATTCAAACCCTCCCTCAAGAAAATAAATTTGATTATCCTAGATGAAGATGAAGTGGAAAAGGTCCCAAAGAATATAAAAAGGGCAAGGAAACAACTACTAGTGCTAGATATAGAGTTGTCAAATTCTGAAGAAAAAATAGAACATGATCCTACCTATACCCCAGAGATAAACGAACTGCCAAGAACATACCTAGAAGAATCCAAACTTTAGAAAATTATGTACAGAACAAGATCAATGTGGGGTCATCTTCAAAGGGGCATAGGTACAAAATGAGAACAAGAAAGAACAAGTTGTCAATTAACCTCAATCAACCTGCACCTGAGGAATTCCTTAAGGAATGTAGGATAGAGACAAGGGATGAATCAAATTAAAAAATCAATAAATTGCAAACAACTATCAAAAAATTGAAGAAAGAAAGGCTGTCACTTGAAATATGGAATTCCAAGCTACAGGAAAACGTACAGAAGCTGAAAACAAAGAAAAAAAATCAACATGAGATGTCTAATAAAGTTAGAAATATGAACATTAATATGTATTGGAGAAATGTAGTGGTCAATACTAAGTTGAAACAAGAAATATCCAAACATCAGTCCTCTCCTCAATAGTGAAAGTTTCCAGGTTATGATAACACATACATTTGTTTTTATTTATGTCACCAAGGATCATTGATCCGGATTATTTTCGGCATGAAATGAGAGCGGAGATATAATAAATAAATGTACATAGATATTTCGGATATCCAATAATATAATAGAAATGTATCATAGATGCAACCATAAACAAAGAGATACAATAATACACAATTTTCTATTTATGAGCGAAAATGTACAAAGACTGTAAAATACATAGTGAAAGACTCACTAGAATGGTGGCAGCTTATCTATGAGAAGATATGTGTCCACTACTCACATTCACAAGAAGATGATTTTACAATGAGGCTCCCAAGGCCTTTTTATCATAAATAAAATCCAAAACCCTAACCCCGGAAGATGAAAAGACAACAGTTTTGTGGACCTCGTTTTGGGTAGTTTGGTGTATCAACTTCCCGGGGGTGTAACTTTGGTATACGATCTTCGTTTGAGGCAAATAATAGCTCATTGTAAAGGTATCGTCGAGGAGATTAATTTTGGGGGATTAATCAGAGCCTTTGGTTATCATTGAGAATATTGATCCCAAGAAACCTTCATTTAATCCCTCAAAATGGCCCCAGAAGTTAAAAACTGCCAAAAATAGCAAATTACCAAAATTGCCAGAGAACTATTTTGAGCTAGTTGGAAAAGGTGGGTGGCCACTGATATCCACCTGGATCAATTCTCCCTACTTAGAAATAAATGGTCCCCATTGCGTTGAAATCCCGAGGGAGAAGGAAAATCATTTGTTGAATCTGCATCTTGATGAGTTGCTTGCATTATTGGCAGAGTTGTGCTGCTTAGCTTGTTGAAGGTTGTCACGAACCTGTGGCTGGAAGGGTTGGACCTTTTTAACCAGTCTAGCTACATGAAATGTCTATGTGAAGAAGGAATCCTTACACTTTTCTACAATCTTGTCGAACTGCTTCTGTTGGATAGAAGGTGCTTGGGCCGAGGTTGTAGTGGTTGCAGTATCCTTCTGTTCTCCTTTTGAACAGATTGTGAAAAAGCTAAATTTTGTAGTATGAGATACTACCTTGCTACATTGTTTAGGTGGGACAGTAGCTGGAACTACCTCTAGTATCCTATAGAAATGATCCCCCAGACTAGCAATGACACTATGGGGTCAAGACTCATAGATAGCATGGTGCTTCCACATATATGGTTTGTCGAAGAGAACATCAAATGCATCCAGCGAGGAAAAATCACATAATACCTCATCCTTGAAGGGTTGGATGTCGTATGAAAATAGACACTATTAGATGACACGAAGATCTTGTCCTTGGCGAAGCCACCCAATGTTGTATGGTTGTGGGTGTGGTGTTGTCGACAATCCCAACTGTTTGACGACCTCTGCTGAGATGAGGTTCTTCTGGCTTCCACTATCAATAATAAAATGCAGTGGGGTCCCCTTCACCCACATCTGTGAATGAAAAAGGAACTCCCCCTCTTCAGGATCTGTGGGTTCTTCTAGTTGAATTGTTGCGGTCATGACAATAGCAGTGGGGTTTGTGTTGATGATCTGTCTTCTATCAATATTTTCTGAATCAGATTTTAAATCAGGGTTCATCTCCTTGTCTTTGATCTCAGCCACCAATGACTATTTTGAGTGACATTCGTTAGTGTTGAGCTAGGGGATTTTGTGGAAATCACACCATTTTCTAGTGTCCTTCTTCGTCTTTCCGTGACCCTTATTCTCCTGTGGCTTGGATTGGTTTTCAGGATACTGTTTGTTAGGGTTTTCTTTATCATACTTTGATTGTTGTAGATTTACAGAATCAAACTCCCGTTTGTTCTGGTGCTTAAATTTTTTCTCGATCTTAACAGCATATCGATAAGCAACACCGAGTGATGAGATGTCTAGAAAATCCATTTCAGTTTGGATGTATCTATGTAGAGCCCCACGGTACTTCAGAACCAAATATCATTCGGATTCTTTGATACCCATCTTGGTGCGAAAGGTATGGAAGTTATTGGTGAACTCTAGAACTTCTTGGCCCCTCTCTTTTCGTAGTGTGGTCCATCTCATGTACTGGTCCTCATAGTTTCTAATGGGATAATATTGTTCCTTTACCGCATCCACAGAAAACTCCCAAGTGGGATCGGCCCCATATATTCTAGACTCCTTTGTGGAAATTTTCTCCCAGAAAGTTTCCCACCAATGTTTGACATGGGGGAGAGCCTCAAGGAGTGCAAAGGTGATCTTTTCCATTTTGGAGAAATTATGAACAAACAAATAACCTTCTAGCAGATTTAACCATTTTTCTAAGGCATTAACATCTATCTGTCCTTCAAATATGGGAATATCAAAATTAACTTGTACCTTGAAAGGTGAGGTACTTCCAAAGTGTCTTCTTGATGAAGACACTCCTGTTGTTATCAGAATACATTGAAGGATGTGGGAAAAATTCTCCATCATGTCTTCCCTTTGTCGCATGAGAGCTTGCTCAAGTAACAAATTAATAGAATTGTCTAATCTTCCATTTTTCTTTTCTTTTTCCATGGAGGTTTTCTTGGACGTGCAAGAGATATTGTCTTCAAGAGGGACAAGATCGAGACCCAACTTGCTATACTTGGACCTCGTTGGGGACATGCACTAAAAAACGATCAAGAGCACCCTCATCTGATACCACTGATTCAGATTATTTTCGGCATGAAATGAGAGCGAAGATATAATAAAGAAATGTATAGAGATATTTTAGATATCCAATAATATAACAGAAATCTATCAGAGATGCAACCATAAACACAGAGATACAGTAATACACAATTTTCTATTTATGAGCAAAAATGTACAAAGACTGTAAAATACAGAGTGAAAGACTCGCTAGAATGGTGGCAACTTATCTCTGAGAAGAGATGTGTCCGCTACTCACATTCACAAGAAGATGATTTTACAATGAGGCTCCAAGGGCCTTTTTATCATAAAGAAAATCCAAAACCCTAACCCTGGAAGATGAAAATCCAACAATTTTGTGGACCTCGTGTTGGGTAGTTTGGTGTATCAACTTCCCGGGGGCGTAACTTTGGCATATGATCTCCATTTGAGGTGCACGATAGCTCGTTGGAAAGCTATCGTCGACGAGATTAATTTTGGGGGCTCAATCATAGCCTTTCGCTATCATTGAGAATATCGATCCCAAAAAACCTTCATTTAGGCCCTCAAAATGGTCCCGTAAGTTAAAAACTGCTAAAAATAGTAAACTACCAAAATTGCCAGAGAACCGTTTTGAGCCAGTTGGAAAAGGTGGGTGGCCACCAATATCTACCTGGATCAATCATAGTTTTGATATCCCTTTTGGTGAGATTTTGGAGAAGTTTGAGGAGAAAAAATCCCTTTTTTGTAGCCACTTTTTGGTCACAGCCTTATGTAGATTCAAAGACTTAGCTTAACACGTTACTTGAAGCAATTACAACAGTCCCTATTTTTCAGGTCCATAATATCTTCAAGTATATGATCCAGGTTCATAATCGAGTATTTTCGTTAAATACTAAGTTCTTTGAATTGTAAAGAAATTAATATAATAGAATTTGATTCCTATATGTTAGAAAAGAATAAAGACTAAATCATAATCTTATCTAGTTTATACGATCTATTTTAACCAACTATGTGCATAAAAAGAAGATTTGTTGACATAGTTAGGGGTTTGAGTAGTGGATAAGATTATACTCTGTCTATGATTGTAATGTTTGGGACCTGTTACATTTTACACTTAATGGAAAAGGATATTTGATGGTTAGACTATCTCTTCTTTTCTTTCATTCTTTCTTGTCTTACTTAAATGCATATGTATCTTTGCAAAGCATTTGATATATCTTGTTTATGTTTGAATCCAATAAATATTTTTTTGATTGCATCTCATTACAATATTTGTGTTTAAGTACTTCATTCTTGTTTCCAAATGATATTTAGGATCAATAATATTCTTTGTGACTTAACAAATTGTGAATTGCAGTTTTCTTTCCTCTCATGTGTAACTTCCTTATCTATCTCATTAGATTGAATACCATTGACTAAGTAAGTGTGATTGGAACTTGTTTTTGTAATCAGAAATTGAAATTTCCTATTTCATTTACTACTTGACCTATAAACCAAATCCAAAACCTAAAATAGACCCACAAACATAAACCATTCCAATAACTGAGGTGCCCTAGATTTCCCTTAACATTCAAGGACAACTTTAGGGATTAACATATTTTGGCATCGTTTCCGGGTACAAAGTAGAGAAGATACCTATCCCTAAGAATAACAACAATGAGAAAGACTAGCTCTTGATGTTGAAAAAGAGTTGGATACAAAATTAGACTGCATATTTTTCACCTAGAAACTCTATTGCAGAAGATCTAGCTCCTAAAAGAGAAGTGAAGGGATCAAATTTTGAGCCTACAAAAGCCTCGATATTAGCTTCATCTTCAAAAAATAAAGTGACCAGAGCCAACCCAAATCCTAAGCCAACTCCAGCAGTATCAAATCTTGAAAAATTATTGAGGAAATCAAAAGACACTCAAGGTCAGTATTCATCTTCAAAAGGTAAATCTCCTTCTTTTGAAGAAACAATTTCTAATTCCCAAATACACATTGTTGTTCCTCAAGAAGAGTTAGTGTCTATGATTGAAGAAAAACTTGTTATCCACCCTTCAGAATTAGTTATACCTGCAACAATTTTTGTTAATGATTTGACAGTGGAACAATGGAGAGTATTTTATGAACTAATCAAAGCAGAATAAGAAGATACAATCTTCACATCTAAATCCTTAAGTAATTTTCCTGCACATACCAAAGAATAATTTGATCAGATATTATCTTCATCCTTATCTCAGTTTTTCACTTCTCAGAGAGTTAAGCCTGAAATTCAAGTTTTGAATAATATTTTGGCTATTGAAGGACTCTTAGAGTCCCAAAAGACCTATTCTCAGCCTTCATCACCTTCTAAGGTTCAAACTCCACCATCACCTTATATTGCACAACCATCCTCTTCTCCTAAATCTACCACTTCAGTTGTCCATACCATGGTTGTTAATAGAACAATTATTATCATAGCTACTAGATATGCACCCATGGTGTTTCCCCAAGTTTTATATGCTTTCCCAGATAGAGACTATATGAAGTATCTTCCTAGGTTTAATGGAGAAGAGAGGTAATAGATGAAGAAAATTTGGCATCTTTTTATAGCTTTGTAGACAATTTCAATTTCGAACACACATATGTTTGGATGAGATTATTTGTACAGAGTTTGGATGGGGAGGAAAGGAAATGGTTCAAAGGTCTCCATGCCAATTCTATTGCAGATATTGATGCTTTAGATGAAGCCTTTATGAAACAGTGGGGAGATAAAAGGGACTACTTGTACTACAATATTTAATTTGGTGCTTTGAGAAGGAAGAATGGTGAATCTATTTTAGATTTTACCAAAAGATTTAACAAAATGTACAGTAAAATCCCTGATGATATAAAATCCACAAAAACTTCTGCAAAAATTTCTTTTGCCAATTCCTTTGATGCAGAATTTTCTCTTTTGATAAGAGAAAGAAGATATACTACATTGATTTTTATGCTTGAGGAAGTCATTGAAGTGGAATCAATTATTTTGGCAATAGAAAGGTTAAAGACAAGATCTGATATAGATAAAAAGAAGAAGAATGCAAATGTTCCATCTTCCTCTCATGCAGCAAGATCTGACCCAAATATTTATGAGATGGCTAAGATGTTAAAGACTCTAACATCAGATCTTGCAAGACTAAAACTATTGAATAAGCAGCTAAACATGCATGTTCAATAAGGAGGAATGTTATAGCAATATTTGCCTCACCCCATGCAATCTTGCACAGAGGGCCTTTTTTCATTTCCCTATGAAGACTTGAAGTCCATTTTTGAAAATCCCAGAGCTAAAAACATGTTTTTTCCACAAATACACGCTTTGCCTATGTTACAACATGCGTATACACAGGTTGCACCACTACACCCGCGTACATCGGGAAATGTTCCCAAAATTAAAAAAATGGTGTCGGGTTTCCATGTCATGTCACGAGATCAATGATCCTTGGCCTTCCATATACTGGAAACATTCCAACTTGAACCTTCAGTTCCATTTGAAGGCTATAAATGGGCCAAATCTGAGCTATGGAAAAGAGGAGAAAGAATTCAACTTTGAGAGCAAAGTTACTCTGGAGAAATTATTCACTTCACATTGAGTCTGCATCCCTTTATCCTTTAAGTCTGAACACATTGTTCAACCCCCAAGCTCTTCCCTTATTAATTGAGAACTTCATTGTCTCTCTTATATGATATTTTCTTTGGTGGATGATTGAAGTGGTGTAGGCCCAGCTAGAAGGAACTTAGTTTCTCGGTTCTGAACCGTGCCAACACGGAAGTTTGTAACTCATTCACTTCTGCTAATTATATCTTAATAGAAATACTCTTTTCTCGTCCACTTAATATCTCACAAATATTTGAATTATTATTCCATGGGCGTATTTGTTATCAATGTTGATGGATTATGCTATCGAATGTGCTAACATTACATATTATCACCATGTGCTTGTGTTTCTTGGTTTTTGAGGACTAGTTTCATGTATATTTCTTTGGGTCAAGTGCTCAATGGTGGACTTCATCGAACGTCTGGATGAGGTATGCCTTTTATCTTGTCTTGCTAGCATATTTGGATATATAACATACTTGATATTAGAGTTGATTTCTGCAATCATTTCCGTCTATTATGGTTTACCCCTAGCCATAGAGAGATTTTCCTCGTAATAAAATTGAAAACCATACTAGGGATATAATCTTCTTTTGTGGGGTTTGGAGTGTTTTTCTCCTTAGATTTTTCTCGTTCATATTGAGTTTCTTGTCGTATGATTGCTTGACAGCCTTTGTTCACTCCGAGTCTGATTTTTTCAGCCTTCTCCTTAGCCTAGCTGTGTTTTGACACATATACGCAGGTTTTTGCTTGATAGTCACATCCATACGCATGTTGCACTTCTGCAAGCTGTGTACATATGCGATTTTCCCTTAAACAGTCACGTACATCAACCTTTGTTGCTTGATTGCTATGTTTTGTGGTTGCTGGGTAGGTTTTGATGATTGTTGAGTCTTCTTGGGTCTCTGTGGTGACTGTTAAGTGTCTGTGGAATGACAGGAAACCTGTCTTTGATTGAATTTTTGGGCGGTGCCTTTCTCATCATCTTTTCATATTGATTTTCCTTGCACCTTGGGCTAGATGTTTTTCTCATTGATATCCTACTTGGGTTGTCTCTGTCTATACACAATAGAGTCTTTATATATCAAGTTGTTGTTCAGTCCTTGCATTTTCATTTTTATTATATTGAAAATACAAAAATATTAGGCATTTTACATTGATTGGCATTTTGATCTCTTGAGTATTTTTCATTTATCTTAGTGCATGTAAAGAAAGATTGTGTTTTATTCAGAATTGCATAATTGAATTGAAAATTGCATTTTTGGGAAGCATATCATTTATTGGAAATTGAAGTTAAGACTTTGAATTGTATTCATATTCATTTATTTTACTTGTTGAGTCATAACATCACTAGTTTCACGACCACACCTTTTGAGTATGAAAGGCCATTAAAATTAACGATATAATTTAAAATTGATTAGTAACGATTTTATTTTCTAGGGTGCACAAACTAGCTTAGGATTTAGAGCCTTGGAATAGGATTTTGTGAGTAAACTTCTCCAAGGCTATTAAATCAACATATGTGTCTGACTAAGGGAGTGGAGAAATCCATTGTTTAATCGGTAATCTAAGGAGGCTCTGCATACATCGAGTTAAGCATGAGGTCGGTTGAAAAGATATCCCCCCGATACCTTCTTAAAGTCAGATATATTTATGGGGATCTATTCGTATATGGGGATCTTTCTAGTGCCCTTTCCTCTGTGAGAGGATATGATTTCAAGGTTTTGGGCTTTGCTACCCTGCCCATACAGTGGACCTGACTTACGATTGTTCGTTTGTGCATCGGTTATACCATGGTTGCTTAGTTGCTTGAATTAGGTACCACATAGGTTACTTGCAGGGGTTATTCTACAGGTACCCTAGGTCAGATAAGGGTCAAACAACACACAACCTTTATGGAGGATTACCTCTCAGGGGGGATCTGACCGACTGGTTGTTAAGCCCACGAGGGCCTTTACAATTGATTTTGTTTCCTCCAATATTTAGCAGTGGAGTCTCAATCCCCTCTTGGGCGAGGCATACCTAATTTAGAGAGGGAGGTCCCTTTCAGCCACTTTATCCTATTTGTGTGCAGAGTTGGCCTTTTGATTATTTTTTATGTTCTCTTTGATTATTAGTAGACCTTTGAGATTTTATACCATGCTTTGAGTTGTCATTATCATGGATAATGGAGTTCCTGTGAGTCCCTCCTTTACTGCTACCCTACCCATGAATTTCACTCATTTCATGGGGACGAATCCATCCACTTTTCATAATGGTATGTAGAATTATGACACTCAATCCATTCCTTGGGTCTCTAATCATTTTCCTATTGATATGCCAAACATGCCTTCGCCCTTTCCATCCTCTTTATGGCCCACTTATGTGAATCCTATTTTTGGATCTGGGGGCACCATGGCCCCCTTGTCTATGTATTCATTTGATAGGAGTCATGTCCCTCTATCAACTCTCACTGTGGGGGGTTGGAATCTCTCCTCTTATAGATCCATTCCTAGCAATCCTTTTTCAGGAGCCAGTACTCAAATGGGTGGTTATTCTACTTATTACACCCCATCTAGGTATCCTTTGTCCACCATGCCAGTCCTACGAATACTTTTCGTATGGTGGGTCCACATATATCCTCGGTCTTTCATATGGGGGGAATCTGTTTTATGGTTTGGGCTACCCTCTTCATGGAGCCCCTTTGCATTGGGGAAACATATATCCTCACTTGAATAATCCTTATCATACTTTTTCTCGTCACAAACATCTACTTCAGTGATGATGCCTGTATAAACCAATATGGATCAATTATGCGGAGGATACTGTCTTTCTGGACAAGGACAGGGTGTAAACCAGTACCCTTCCTGGCCTACAATGTCTCAAAACCAATATTTCTTGGGACCTTAGTCTCAAATGCCACAGCTCACCACCGTCGCTATTCCATTCACTGACAGTCATACTAGAGCTCCATCTCCAACCACTTCTAGTCATGTTGGAGATTGGTCAACGACCTCTGCAAGTCATGTTGAATACCCACAACCAGCCACTGCTAGTCATGCTGGGGGCATCACTCTAGTCGCCATGAGTCATATAGATATCACATCCCCAACCTCTGTACATCATGTGGGAGATGATCCTTCGACCTCTACCAGTCACACTGAGATCATGTTACCAACCATTGTAAATGAGGCTGGGGGCATTCATACGATTGAGAAGCCTAGACATGTCAGACGTAAGACCAAATTCCTTTGCAGGAATTGCAAAGGAAATCTCCTTACTCATTTGTGTCCTACTATTGTCAGCATACCAGAAGCATGGTTCTCACCTGGGGGCCCTTCGAGTTCTGAGGCATATGTGGTTTCCACACACTTTGTTTCTCCTTTGATTGAAACATCAGTCATGTCGATGCAATCCTCTCCTGACCACATCCCCATTTTTTAGGGTGATGCATCTCCCAACCTTGTTGTCACACATCATATTCAACCAACGGTTGAAGAAGTGGTTGCACCGGTGCAATCTCCGGTCAATCAAACTCTCCTTTTGGAGGGTGATGCATCCTTCAATCATGTTGTTATCATTTATCGTAATGCACCTTTTGAACAAGACAGAGTTTTACTCTCCCCAAGTACTCTCCCTTCAAGTCCTGGAGAAGTTCCCTTTGATTGGGATGGTCTTGTGGGGTATCCAATTCCTCCTTCTATGTCCTTTCAAGTAAGAGACATTATTCGATATATCATGGAGAAGGTAACCTCTGCTAGCACTTTACCCTCCTCGACTTGGAGAGCTTTTGATTTTTCCAAGCTTGTGTTAGTTATTCGTAAGAAGATGACCTTTCACAAAGGTCCAGCATGGGAGCCTTGGCCTCCCCCATGATATGCCACCTAGAAACCTTTCAACGAGTCTGTTTTAAGCTATTTTCCAACTCGTCTAAAAAAGTGAAAATATTGCCGAGTGAATTTGTCCCTTTCACACTCGTTAATTGGATTTGAAAGGTTGTGAGTCTTGTTTAAGCTCTTTTCCGACTCGTTTTAAAAAAGCGAAAAGATTTTTGAGTGAACTTGTCTCTTTCATACTCTTAAATTGGATTTGAAAGGACGTCTATTTGGTACAATTTTATCCCTTTTTCAAACCAAGTAGACTAAGATTATGAAAAAGGACATTTTTTGGCGTTAAGTTGTGATTGCATCTCATGCCCTTGCTTGCAGTATTGAGCCTATTGTTTGTTCTCACTTAGTGTTATAAACCATTTTCCCCAACAACTTTTCATCCTCAACCAAGCAGAGCCTTGTTTAAATCCTTCGCAACTTGACACCCTATACCCAAGTGGGAACATTCCCCCGAGTGTTCATCTCCCGCATGCACCTCCTTGCATTGATCATAGGTATGTTCCACTGCTGGAACTAGTTTTTCTTACTTGAAACACTCGTTCCCTCCTCTGTATCATAGAATTCATTTGACTATGAAAAAACAAAAAAAATATGGGCGAGAAGGGAGTATTATCTTATATTAGCAGCAGTCGTGTCGCCTTTGAACATAGCACAAAATTTTTGAATCCACATGTCATCATATTTGGGTTTAGCATGACCTTAGGAAGTTGAGCTCGTTACATAGAGTTTACTCCCTCGACTAGTTACTCTTCCAGTCCCCATGGAGAATTTTATAGATGCCTCCTGCATCTCATGGTTTCATCATTGATTTTATGCTGCCAGAGTCTTCCATATGTCTCATGCTCTTGTTCAAAGGATGTCTATCAACCTGTGTCAGCCATTCCTCAGAACTCTTGACTTTGCATGTCATCCATACCCTCATATTGTCTTAGAATCACATGAAGTTGTATTCCTATTGCACACTCTGGTCCTACTTTCCTCATTGGTAGGTAACCTTGAACCCAATAGTCGACATCTCATCATTAGTCGTTGAATGGGTGGTATCCCTTATGTTCGACGACAAGACACCTATTAACACATTGGGACTTGTGTAGTGTCTTGGATTCCATTATCCTTATTGGTGGTTTCCTCACCTTTGTCAGTAGTTTTCCTCATTGGCTGCTATTCAAAGGGTCTTTTTCATGTACCTCTTGCAACCGACACATGCAAAATATGCACAATGTCATTTGTTCTTGAACATGTTCTTCGTCCAATTTCCTTCAAATCATCAGCTCTTTCTTTTTACCTCGTTTCGAATCATGAGAGATTCCTTAATGCTCTCCTTTCAGTGGGTCTCCTTCCATCGACTTCATCTCATCTATTCTGGAGACGAGACCTAGAGTCCTATGAGTACCTAGAGGCTTGCAGTCATTAGTGGCAGGTTCTCTCGCTATCTACAGTTGGGAATACATCAATGTCTCCTGATCGATGGATTATTCAAGTGTTCAACCTCGACTCCTTTATTCACAGTTGTAAGAATGTACTCGGTGCCTTGATACCTACTTTCATCATCGACAGGCTATCTCATGTTTTTAATAGTATACCTCAATGACCGATAATCAAACGAAGTCTCATTATGTTCGACCTCAACTCCTTTATTCACATGATGTAGACATGCACCTTTGGCAGATTGTGTAGAAGACTTGAAGACATCAGTTTATAGTCGCAAATTTCTTGAGTTGTTGCTACCTTTTCATTAGACCAGTACCTATGTGACTTCAGTGATCATGGGAGATCAGATTGTACTCCATTGTATACAGATATCTTCAGATTGATTTTGAGACTGGTTTTACTGGGCCTTGTTCATGACTATGATATCCTTTGGCATGTAACCACATTTGTATTTTCCTATTCATGGAAATGGACAATTGTTTGGTATATTTTCACATGGATCTGCAGTGTAATTCAAATTGGTAGCCATGTGTGCAAAGTCAATACAGATTGTAATGAGCAACTAGTTCTTCCAGTCGGGTCCCCATTTCTCCACTTTTGGGTTTTATAATGTATTTCGTCCATCATAGATACTCCTCTGACCTCACACATTAGGGGGCATATGCTATAGAAATATTTTCCTCACCCCATGCAATCTTGCACAGATGACCTTTTTCCATTTCCCTATGCAGACTTGAAGTCCCTTTTTGCAAATCCTAGAGATAAAAACATGATTTTCCACATATACACACCCTGCCTATATTACACCATGCGTATACACATGTTGCACCACTACAACCCGCATCCATATGAAAATGTGCCCAAAATAAAAAAATGGTGTCGGATTTCCATGTCACGTCACGAGATCAATGATCCTTGGTCTTCCATATATTGGAAAAGTTTTGACTCATCCCTTCAGTTCCATTTGAAGGCTATAAATGGGTCAAATCCGAGCTATGGAAAAGAGGAGAAAGAATTCAACATTGAGAGCAAAGTTACTGTGGAGAAATTATTCACTTCACATTGAGTCTGCTTCCCTTTATCCTTTAAGTCTGAACACATTGTTCAGCGCCCAAGCTCTTCCCTTATTAATTGAGAACTTCATTGTCTCTTTTATATGAGCTTGACTTTGGTGGAGAATTGAAGTGGTGGAGGCCTAGATGGAAGGAACTTAGTTTCTCGGTTCCGAACCATGCCGACATGGAAGTTTGTAACTCATTCACTTCTGCTAATTATATCTTAATAGAAATACTCTTTTCTCGTCCAATTAATATCTCACAAATATTTGAATTATTATTCCATGGGCGTATTTGTTATGAATGTTGTTGGATTATGTTATCGAATGTGATAACAATATATATTATCACCATATGCTTGCGTTTCTTGGTTGTTGAGGGCGAGTTGCAGGTATATTTATTTGGGTCAAGTGATCCACGGTGGACTTCATAGAACGTCTGGACGAGGTAGGCCTTTTATCTTGTCTTGCTAGCATATTTGGCTCTATAGTATACTTGAGATTAGAGTTTATTTTTTCTGTCATTTCCATCTGTTGTGGTTTACCCCTAGACATAGAGAGATTTTATTCGTAACAAGAAACCCATGTCAATTTAGAAGACCACATAATTCTCCTCAGGTTATACAGAGAGAGAGAATGAATCAAGATGATCAAAGGATTTTATCACCCTTTCAGAATAATGTAGTTGAAGAGGCAGAAGAAAATGATGAAATTGAAGAAAATTCAACATTCCTTTTAATTGATGTTGAACTCCATTCTACTCATTTAAATTAACAAGAGTACAAAGATTCTATGATATCGAGTCAGTTTGACAATGGTGAAGAAGAAGAAATTTTTCAAAATGAGGCTCAGAAGAAATATAATCTAAGGTGTGGATTAGATGGATCTAAGGAAAATACACCAGTTCAGAATAAAAAGGATAATTTCTCAGCCAAGAAGGGTCCAAATAAAGAGTCGAGGAAAAACTTAGATCATCCTCAGTAGCCCATAAAGGTTTTTTCCCTAGAGGTAAAGGAAACATAAAAACAACGTGTTCCTTTTAATTTGGAGCATGAAATTAATAAGATAAAAATCCATACCCCTTTGGTGGAACTGATGAAAAATGAATCGTTTAAAAAATAAATCTTAAAATTCTTGCAACCTCCCACTTCTCTCATGTCTTCAGATACCATAAAATTGGAAGATTAAAATCCAACCATCACTATAGGACCTCATATTGAATATATATTTGATGCTTCACCTCCGTTTTACATATCCCTGAACATTTATGAGAAACTTTTACACAACTTCCTTATGGACTCTAGAGCCTCACAAAATGTTATGCCTAAGGTAGTCATAGATGAATCATGTCTTGATATTACAAAACCCTACCAATATCTCTATTCTCGTGACTCTAAAAAAGTTGGATGTCTAGGAGTTATCAAAGATATGGTTGTTACCTTGTCTGAGCTACCTATGAAAAGTGTTGTTATGGATGTGATAGTTGTTATTATACCACTTACATTTGTCATGATACTATCCATATATTGGGCTAAGAAGGTAGGAGGATCCTTGTAAATGGACCTTACATACATGCTACTATACCTATATTTTGAGGAGAAAACCAAAGGTTGTATAGGGAAGTCAGGCTATCCTATCTTGTAAGTGATCATGAAAATCCAGGAAATCACCCTATCTATGTAGTTGAGGATGAAATTGGATCATCCATATTTCATTACGGTGATGATTTTTTTGAACTAATAGCAGTCAGATCCATGGACGATCAAGTAAGGGATATGGAAAATACAGTGTGGAAGATGTTCTTTGATGGTTCTTATTCAAAAGAAGGATCTGGTGTTGGGGTTGTATTCATTTCCCCTGCCAAGGATGTCATACCTCTGTCATCTAAATAATAATTTGATACTAGAAAACACATTGCAGAATATGAGGCCTTACTGCTGGGATTAAGAGTTGCAAAGGATATGGGGATGGATAAAATTATTGTTTTTAGATATTCAGAATTAATCATTCATCAAATCAAGAATATGTATAAAAAAAAACACCAAAGGTTGAGGCAGTAGAAAAATGAGGTGTGGGACCTCGTTGAAAACATCCTTTTATCTTTTGATATAACTTTTGTCCAGAGAAGTCTGAACCAAAAAGTTGATTCTTTAGCCCTAGCAGTTACCAATTTCAAGACTCCTATGTTTTCAGATATGAGATATGAAATTGAAGTAAGGAATATGCCTTCCATTCTAGATAACATCAAATATTGGCAGGTTTTTAATGATGATCAGGAATTGAAGAGGTTTTTAGAAACTGTTGGTGAATTTTTTGCAATCTCTATTGATCAAGAAAATGAATATGATGAGGAGAAATTGAAATTGGTGTTTCTCTTCAGGATAAAATTGCAAGTCATAAGATTGTAGAGTTGAAGAAAAAACACATCCCAAAGGGTCTGGTACCCCTTGAAAGGATTTTTGACAGCAATTATGTCTCCAAGAAATCTTTAATTCATAGCCAAGAAAAGGACGTTGGTGTCTGTAATACTGGGGCTGATACCATTCCAAAGATTATAAAACTCTCCAAAGCATTGTCTAAAGAGAAAAGGAGCAGGTATGTAAATATCATGTGTTGGATTACTAAGAGGGGGGATGAATCATTAATAGATATTTTTAATCCCCTTTTAACCATAGTAAATAAGTATTGTTTATCTTTATGATCAATTTACCATTATCAGTCAACAAGTGAAGAATAAATGAAGCATGAACAATTAGCAATAATATACATGCATAGCACACCTGTATTTTTACGTGGAAACCCAATGCGGGAGAAAACCACGCAACAATTTTTCTTATATGTATTTAAGAATTACATTCATTCGAAGCACCAACTTCCTTTGTTTCCAGATGCAATTGTAAGGAGGCTCCAACCCCCTATATTTTTAGGCTACAACCTGAGGGAAGATCCAACTCCCCAATTCTATGGCTACAACCAGGAGGAGGCTACAACCCCCTATGTTATCCAGATACAATCGGAAGGTGGCTGCAACCACCTATCCTTTCCCCATCCTACCGCCCTGAAGTATAAGTGCCAAATGATGAAACCACTGGTATAAGTGTCAAATGATGAAACCACTACCACATTGTCCCTATGAGATATACCATTGTAAAATTGTACCAATATGTGGCAACAACCTATAACCAAACTATACCAATAACCTATAATAAATCTTGTAGCATAAGTCATCCTATACCAACAAATATCAACAGGTACACAACTTGTATATATTGTAGCTCACGTATGTGTGTGCCTTGTCTATACTGCAACCTGCATATGTACATGGTCTGTCTATACTGCAACCTACGTACACCTTCAGAAAGATAGGGTTTTCACCTTTTCTTAAACTTAGACACTTTGTTTCCTTTGTTACATCAACTTGCAACCTGTGATTGTGTCATATATATAGTTGTTCCCTATGCATACATCATCTTACATATCCCTTAATCAAGTGCACATATGCCTCTCTACTCATTTGTCATACATGTGTGTAAATCATGAACAAGTGTTATAATCCTCGCATGGAATAGACATCAAAACCTCACTGATATGTAGGATCACACTACACAAACAACTTCACAACCACTTCAAAACCACAGGCTCTCAACCATGTACCACAAAAACCCTCAACCATGTGCCAAGAAATACAAGATATCCCTCAACACTAAAAAGATGTACCAATGATAAATATCAGATATACCAGCTCTGTATTTCTGTAGATATGAATTATACAATAAGTTTCATACTACCAATAGCCTCTCTAGGTAAAATCCTCAAACCCCCATAACGATATCTCATGTAGACAATAATATCCAACTACTCATAAAAATAAGACAGACCTTTTGAACCTATAGATAGATATGTTGTACCTGATCACTGCAGACCTTATTGGGATCTTTCTTTCAGACTCTAAGAACCTGGCACCCTCAAAAACTCAAGATTTCATATATTTTTCAACTATACACACCCTTTTATACTGCTAGCCTGTGTATGTACGTGAATTCTTCCACTGCAGCCCGCGTACACCTCAAACAATAGGGTTTTTCATTATTTTTGTAACTCTGAAACTTTCTTCGTCAGCCCTTTTTTCTACCTCATACTTGTGTAACTTCAAATGTATCAATGAGTCCCTGTAATAAACCTTACACAATAATAGATATTCAATGTGCTAAATAGGTGCTAATAGAAGACCCTTTCTTTCTTATTTATACTCTCCAAGTGGCTTCCTCTAGGGGTTACCTTATAAGAAACTTAATTACTTTATAAGAAACTTAAGACAACTTCCTTCTTTTAGGGCTAACCCACTTATAGTAAACTCTCCACTTCTAGTTGCAACTAATTTAATTTTAATTATTTTCCTATTGCAAAAACTTAACCCACGACTAACTCCTAGTTTCACCCACTTTGACTAGTCAACTTCTTCTAGGGGTTTCTAGAATAATTTGAATTCTTTGACCTTCTAGGGGCTTCAATATAACTCAATAGGGTTCTCCAACTTAACAAGGCCATAACTCTTTTTTCTGTGAGGAGTTATGTGACATTCCACATATCACTGAAAAATGGCATGACATGTAGTATCCATCTAGAATAGTCTTACCTGCAAATACACTGATCTTTATACTTTTATACCTCAAAAAATCTTGAGTCCCTTAAAAATATTGTTGGGGCTACCA
>SNQJ01S0113579.1:71389-82103 GCA_010110895.2 Picea sitchensis
TGAGGCTCTGAAGGCCCTTTTACAATAAACGGGAATGCCAAAAGTCCTTGACATCCAAAAACCTAACCCTGGGAGATGAAGCGCCAAAAGTCATGTGGGCCCCGTTTGGGTATGTTGGTGCATCAACTTCCCGGGGTCGTAACGTTTGCATACGATCTCCGTTTTAGGCGTATGATAGCTCGTTGGAAAGATATATCCGAGGCCTACAATGATCAAGACAAAATAGCATCTTTAGATGATATTTTTCGAGAGAAACATACCCAAAAAAACATCGTTTAGGGCCTCAAAATGGCCCCGGAAGTTCAGGACCCAGAAAAACTGCTAAAAATAGTAAACTGTGCGAAAACTGAAAAACTGAAAGAAGAAATGGCGGGGGTCCAAGTGGAATAGGTGGGTGGCCACCAATATCCACCTGGATCAATAGTGATTATTGAGACCTCGCCACCTGTTCTTCTTACCTTGAGTATTTTTCCACCTATCTGAAACATTTGATCACAAGCATGCATGTCAAGCGACCTTAGTGCAATAGAGAAATCCGTCAAAGAGATTTTGATTGACCTCATGGAAGAGAAGGTCATGTTGGCAGGAGCACAGGCCTCATTGACGAGAGGATTGCAAGCCTTCCCATCGACTGAACGTCGATCTGGGCCATCCTCAATTGCGACAAAGAAATGGAGCAATCATCGCAACGACTTGGCGAACGCGAAGCTCATTCCATCGATCCTGCCTGAATATATCCCGCCTCTAGCTAGCATAGTTAGTCGTGACAACATCCCGAGGGACTTCAACTATGCACTAATCACTACGTACCTCCCAAAATGGATACATGCAGTTGGACTAAAATTGGGATAGATTATGATTCTAAATATTAGTGATTTCAAGTTGGGAGACCACAAAACTTATGGAATGCTCACACCACATAAGTACTTGACAAAGAAAATGGGGAAGAAGTCAAAGATAATCCCTTAGCCATGGACCATGGACATCGCAAGATGAACCATCCTTAATGTGATGAAGATACCACACTTCGACAGACATCAAGAGGTTAACGCGTGCGTTAAACTCCTCTTGTCGTTCTACCATGGTGGTTACCTGTGGTTGTATAGGTGCATCACTGTAGATCCAGCGTTAATCCACTGGATCACTATATTGAGCATGCAAGGACCATATCCTCGGGACTTTTACCCAGGGAAGGCTACAGATCACGCCCTAGCGCAACGAATAAAGGACACCTACAATGATGTGGATAAAGGAAAGAGGGGCTATAAGGTAGCCTCCATCCAATATGGCGCAGTGTGCCTAGATTTTCAGCTGATAGTTGTCAATCTCATTAGGAAGAATACACCAACACAAGTCATGGGGTTTATCGTCGACCTTGCAGGAAACTGTGTTGAAGGCATGCAAATGAACTGGGAAAGCTACCTCGTCAACCAGTTGGAGCAATATTGTCATGAAGTGCAAGACCAGGGCTACGAGTTTCACTTCAGCTGGTTGTTGATTCTCATTGCCTTCATCTCTTGGGATATGCTGGAGGGAGAAACTTTCCCTGAATTCGAGCCATCTAAACCAATGGCCGTGAGGTTCACTACCCTCTGGTATTCGAGCGACATGGAGAAGCAATGGCAATCCAATGTGATGTTCCAAACCTACTACTTGCAGCTGAAGAGGGACATTTAATCCTTCCCTCACATGACGTTGAATACACTTCATAGGTTCAAGCCAATAATAAAGTTCCACGTCGACAGGCACTTTATTTACATCACTACGTGTAGAGATGAACACAAGGAAGAGCTCCAGTCCTATTACAAACTCATCGAGGAAGATATGGAGGAAATAACCAAGGAATGGACTGAGGAATTCCTTGTACCAGTCAAACAGACAAAAATCTCTGAGATCAACTTCATCAGAACTCTTGTAGTCACCCACGAAGAGTATGATGGAACCAACAACAACAAGAGGAAGAAGAAGGAATAAGTATAGGAAATGCATAGCACATCAGAGGTGACTACACTAGATTCACCTGAAGGGGGAGGAGGTGAAGAAGTAGACAAAGAAGAGGACGAAGGGGAATAAGACAAGAAGGAACAGGGCGAAGTAACACCACCTAAAGATTCTCTTACGGAGACAAAGACATCCAATACAAGAAAGGTTTCTCCAAAGAAACCCTCAGTGCGGAAGAAGTCACGTGCCAATAAGCCCCACTTACAGACTATACTTATGGTGGATGATATTGACTTCATCATCGCAGTTGTATTAGATACTTCCGAGGAAATTTTGTAGTGAAGCGAAGACAAACAAGAGACAATGTATCACCAGATCGAGGCAGATCTCAAAGGGGTACAACAGGCTCTTTATTCGATCCACACAGTATCTACTGCATCATTGTCATCAGGGGGTAAAGAAGTAGGAGATGAGACTTCCCAGTTACATAGAATAGCAGATGCGACATAGGCTCACCTTCATCGGGTCTAGGAAGAAAAAGATCAGGTCATAGAGGCTCTAAATAAAGCAAAGGAGGAAGCCCTAGAGAAACATCAAGTTGCGTAGCAAGAGAAATATGACCTCTAGGTGAAGTTTGCATAGGACATAGAGCAACTCTGGAAAGAAAAAGAACAACTTCTCGCGGAGCAGATTGGAGTTAAAGAAGCATTCACTAGAGCACTTCTCTCTGTGTCGGGCCTGGCACAGATGGAAGATGAAACAACTAAGAGCCAAGTGGGGAAGCTCGTTGAAGCCATTCAACAGCTCCAAGAAAGAGTAGAAGAACTAGAATTCAAAGCAGTGTCGACCACTCCGCAGGAAGTGCGAGATTAGAGGGAAGAAATTGCCCAGAGCGCAGTTGGAAGAATCAAGGCATTGGCCTTAGAATGCAAACAACTCAGCAATTGAAGTGCACAGAACTATGAGTTCCTTGTAGAGGACCTAGAACTAAGGACATTGGAGTCATATCTCTAGGAAGCCAAGCAACAAGTAGCGATAGTACAGGCATAGTTGAAGCTATTGTCAGTGGTTGAAAAGATGAAAAGGTCACAAGAACAATGTGTAATTCAGCAGCAGGTCCATTCCATCCAGATTAAAGTCATGGAAGTGACCCAGAGACTTCAGTCGATACAGGACGAAGCGTACACACTTTTTGAGGAGATCGAAGGACAAGGTGCACAACTGGAACAAATGGTCACCACAGTGGAACAACACTTTGAAGGACCTATCACCGAGAAAATAATTCAAGAGTTCATCGAGCAGGAGGCTCTGGCGAAGCAGCAAGTTGAGGTAGCTCGATCCAAGATCGAGGCCTTTAAAGCAAAGTTTCCCAAATCAAAGTGACTCGGGACGAGTCAGAGGTGAGTCTTTGGGGCCTGTTGGCCCTTAACCAAGTTTTGGAGAACGTTGGTCATGTTTGACCATTTTTGGGACTTCGACAGGCGGGTCGAAGATGGAGCGCCCAGGAGAAGTGGATATTGCGGGATATCACCCCCTTTTTACAGGATTTTTGGGTTTAGGGCTTACGTAACAGGTACGGGATGTCGGCCCATGGGTTTACCCATGCTTAGGCCCCATATGTAAATGTATAAATAAAAAGTATCTAAGCGATGTAACAAGCATAATATAAGAGAAGACCTAAGTTGGCTTTGTGCAAGATATGTAAGGTTGCTAAGTGATATTAGTTGTAAAGGATCTATGCATACTATGTGTTGAGAACTTTGCAAGTTAAGTGATATTAGTTGTAAAGGATCTATGCATACTATGTGTTGAGAACTTGCAAAGTTAAGCTCAAGTGATTGTAAGAAGGATCTGTGCTGTAACAAACTCGGGGAAGGAGGATCTTGCGAAGTGCGCGTAGATATCTTGTCCTATGCAGAGTGGGTTTTGAGGCTTTGTGCATATAAGAATATTGAAAGAAGATAATAAAGAAGGCGAAGACTTGGTGGACGTAGCCCCACGCTGGGGGTGAACCATGTATATCCTATGTTGTGACTGCTTTGTGTTATTGATGTGATTTATGCTTAGTGATGAATCTTTATGTATGTTAGATACATTTGATGTAGTATCTTAGTACATAATAACATGAATGAATGTTAGATCTATTTGATGTTATGTGCTAAATGGTTACATATTCTTAGATCTTGTTGAATACTACGTTGTTATGTAATTAGGGTTTTTATCTGCGATGTGAATAAGGGTCAAATACAAATTAACGTTAATTGCTAAGTGCTATGTTAAGTATTTTGATCACAGATCTGTGTCCTAGCTAGGTTGTAGACACTTGAGTCCTACAACTCCCCCTGCCTCTACCTCGGGTGAGACTTCATCTGCTTCGCAGGTGTTTCCGAAAGGGCCAATAGTTAGGGTTTTGTTAGTGCGTTGTTGAAGCATTCAACCACGGGTCTTCCCCTATGCCAACAATACCTTTTCCTGTAGCTTGGAATTTCTAAGTTCAAGTTCCAGTCTTTCTTGTTTCAATTTTTTGATAGTTGTTTACAATTTCTTGATTTTTTACTTTGATTCATCCCATGTCTCTGTCTTACATGATTCCTCAAGGCCTTCCTCATGTGAATGTTGATTTAGATCAATTGATTGCTTGTTCTTTCTTGTTCTCATTTCATCCCTGTGCCCCTTTGAACATGACCCCACATTGATCTCCTTCTCTATAGAATTTTCTAAAGTTTGAATTTCTTATAGGTATGGTCCTAGCAACTCTTTTATCTATGGGGTATAGGTAGGATCATGTTCTATTTCTACTTCATAATTTGAGAACTCTATATATGGCACTGGTAGTTGTTTCCTCACCCTTTTTATCTTGTTTGGGACCTTCTCCACTACATCTTCATCTACGATAATCAAATTGTCTTTTTTGAGGGAGGGTTTGAATAAATATTTGGAATTGAGCCTTAATTTACTAGTTTCTCTAGTCTTAGGCCTGTTGTGATAATATGCAACTTTCTTTCCTTTGTCCATCTTACTCTATTTTTTCTCAGTGGTTTTATCTATAGGTTTATCACAAACCTCTGTTTCAGGTTCTGACTTGACTTCATGTTGTTGTTATACTCTTTTTTTTCCATTCTCCTTGTATACACTCTGTCAAAACCCTTAAAGTCATGTCTTGAAATAGGGGATCCAGGTTCTTGTTTAATTTTATCTTCTTGTTGTAGTGGAAGCTTTCTATTGCAAGATCTAGTTGATTTGGATACAAGGGAGACTTCCTTTAGTTTTGGAGAATCCTTTGAAGTGTTTCCTTTTTATTTTGATACTTTAGGTTTGTATTGTTTTATGTCTTGTGACAGTTAACATGATTTTCGGGACTAAGACATGTTAAAAAATGATGGGTTTAGGTGCTACAAGAATGGAAACATTCTTGTAGCGACTTTGTCTTTATTTCAACTTAGGAAAATTTAAAATTTGACTAGAATGTTTGATGGAACACACTCAAACCTTGTGAATATTTAAATCTATCTTATTGAAAGAACATGAAAATGAACTCAAGAAACGCAAAAAACACACAAAATCATAAAAATACAAGTGGACAAAGAACTTAATACAAACAAGGGTATAATGAGATAGGTTTTCTGGAATTGAGAAGGTAGGAATGAGTTTTTATTGATAGCATGGATAAAAATAAGGGGTAATAGGTTAGAGTAAGTTTGAGGACTAACAGTGGCTCCTTCTGGGGGTAATGTTTTATCATAAAACATTAATAACTATGCAAACCAATGCCTTCCTTTCTCACTTTATCATTTTTGAATATCCACCCTTTTTGTTTTTGTTTTTTCAACTGCTCTGATTCCTGCTTTATTTCAAATCAATCTTGCATACTGAAATATCAAAAGAAAGAGCTAGTTGTGGAATAGTGTCTCCATTGGGCTTGGAGTCTTTATTTGATCTATTTAAACACACAAAATTAAAACTGAAAACTATGTACAAATTGAAACATTCTGTCTTGTTAAAATAAGTAGTATTTCAAAAACCACCCATTTACTGGGCCACCAATGATTTCAATATCATCCAAATTATTGAAGACGAAAAGTGGCCCCTGTATTCATTAACCCAAAGGTCATATTTTCATACATGAAAGTCCCCCAAGGAGTAGTGAAGGCAATATTCTTCTTGTCTTCTTTAAAAACTTATATTTGATTATATCCGGAGTATCCATCCAACATGGAAGTTATTTGAGCACCCACTACTTTCTCCAGAATATGATCCATATTGGGAAGTGGCTAGTTTTCCTTCAGAGAATGCCTATTCGTATTTATAAAATGTACACACACCATTATTTCACCATTATTGTTTTCTGAAAGGAACAATATTGGCCACCCACTCTGAGTATCTGAGATTTACTATGATCTTTGCATCAAGCAATTTATTCACTTATTTTTCAATAATGGGCAGAAATATAGGGTTGAATTGTCTCATTTTATGTCTAAAAGGTTTAGAACCTTCTTTGAGAGGAATCTTATGTTGAATAATTTATGTTTCAAAAATCTTGAGGTCTTCATATGACCAAGAAAAACCATCAACAAATTCCTTCATGATGTTGATTAATTGGGTTGGTTGTCATTGATGTAACCCTTTAAGCAAGTCCGGTAGCAAATTATGGTAGCCCCAACAATATTTTTAAGGGACTCAAGATTTTTTGAGGTATAAAAGTATAAAGATCAGTGTATTTGCAGGTAAGACTATTCTAGATGGATACTACATGTCATGCCATTTTTCAGTGATATGTGGAATGTCACATAACTCCTCACAGAAAAAAGAGTTATGGCCTTGTTAAGTTGGAGAACCCTATTGAGTTATATTGAAGCCCCTAGAAGGTCAAAGAATTCAAATTATTCTAGAAACCCCTAGAAGAAGTTGACTAGTCAAAGTGGGTGAAACTAGGAGTTAGTCGTGGGTTAAGTTTTTGCAATAGGAAAATAATTAAAATTAAATTAGTTGCAACTAGAAGTGGAGAGTTTACTATAAGTGGGTTAGCCCTAAAAGAAGGAAGTTGTCTTAAGTTTCTTATAAAGTAATTAAGTTTCTTATAAGGTAACCCCTAGAGGAAGCCACTTGGAGAGTATAAATAAGAAAGAAAGGGTCTTCTATTAGCACCTATTTAGCACATTGAATATCTATTATTGTGTAAGGTTTATTACAGGGACTCATTGATACATTTGAAGTTACACAAGTATGAGGTAGAAAAAAGGGCTGACGAAGAAAGTTTCAGAGTTACAAAAATAATGAAAAACCCTATTGTTTGAGGTGTACGCGGGCTGCAGTGGAAGAATTCACGTACATACACAGGCTAGCAGTATAAAAGGGTGTGTATAGTTGAAAAATATATGAAATCTTGAGTTTTTGAGGGTGCCAGGTTCTTAGAGTCTGAAAGAAAGATCCCAATAAGGTCTGCAGTGATCAGGTACAACATATCTATCTATAGGTTCAAAAGGTCTGTCTTATTTTTATGAGTAGTTGGATATTATTGTCTACATGAGATATCGTTATGGGGGTTTGAGGATTTTACCTAGAGAGGCTATTGGTAGTATGAAACTTATTGTATAATTCATATCTACAGAAATACAGAGCTGGTATATCTGATATTTATCATTGGTACATCTTTTTAGTGTTGAGGGATATCTTGTATTTCTTGGCACATGGTTGAGGGTTTTTGTGGTACATGGTTGAGAGCCTGTGGTTTTGAAGTGGTTGTGAAGTTGTTTGTGTAGTGTGATCCTACATATCAGTGAGGTTTTGATGTCTATTCCATGCGAGGATTATAACACTTGTTCATGATTTACACACATGTATGACAAATGAGTAGAGAGGCATATGTGCACTTGATTAAGGGATATGTAAGATGATGTATGCATAGGGAACAACTATATATATGACACAATCACAGGTTGCAAGTTGATGTAACAAAGGAAACAAAGTGTCTAAGTTTAAGAAAAGGTGAAAACCCTATCTTTCTGAAGGTGTACGTAGGTTGCAGTATAGACAGACCATGTACATATGCAGGTTGCAGTATAGACAAGGCACACACATACGTGAGCTACAATATATACAAGTTGTGTACCTGTTGATATTTGTTGGTATAGGATGACTTATGCTACAAGATTTATTATAGGTTATTGGTATAGTTTGGTTATAGGTTGTTGCCACATATTGGTACAATTTTACAATGGTATATCTCATAGGGACAATGTGGTAGTGGTTTCATCATTTGACACTTATACCAGTGGTTTCATCATTTGGCACTTATACTTCAGGGCGGTAGGATGGGGAAAGGATAGGTGGTTGCAGCCACCTTCCGATTGTATCTGGATAACATAGGGGGTTGTAGCCTCCTCCTGGTTGTAGCCATAGAATTGGGGAGTTGGATCTTCCCTCAGGTTGTAGCCTAAAAATATAGGGGGTTGGAGCCTCCTTACAATTGCATCTGGAAACAAAGGAAGTTGGTGCTTCGAATGAATGTAATTCTTAAATACATATAAGAAAAATTGTTGCGTGGTTTTCTCCCGCATTGGGTTTCCACGTAAAAATACAGGTGTGCTATGCATGTATATTATTGCTAATTGTTCATGCTTCATTTATTCTTCACTTGTTGACTGATAATGGTAAATTGATCATAAAGATAAACAATACTTATTTACTATGGTTAAAAGGGGATTAAAAATATCTATTAATGATTCATCCCCCCTCTTAGTAATCCAACACATGATATTTACATACCTGCTCCTTTTCTCTTTAGACAATGCTTTGGAGAGTTTTATAATCTTTGGAATGGTATCAGCCCCAGTATTACAGACACCAACGTCCTTTTCTTGGCTATGAATTAAAGATTTCTTGGAGACATAATTGCTGTCAAAAATCCTTTCAAGGGGTACCAGACCCTTTGGGATGTGTTTTTTCTTCAACTCTACAATCTTATGACTTGCAATTTTATCCTGAAGAGAAACACCAATTTCAATTTCTCCTCATCATATTCATTTTCTTGATCAATAGAGATTGCAAAAAATTCACCAACAGTTTCTAAAAACCTCTTCAATTCCTGATCATCATTAAAAACCTGCCAATATTTGATGTTATCTAGAATGGAAGGCATATTCCTTACTTCAATTTCATATCTCATATCTGAAAACATAGGAGTCTTGAAATTGGTAACTGCTAGGGCTAAAGAATCAACTTTTTGGTTCAGACTTCTCTGGACAAAAGTTATATCAAAAGATAAAAGGATGTTTTCAACGAGGTCCCACACCTCATTTTTCTACTGCCTCAACCTTTGGTGTTTTTTTTTATACATATTCTTGATTTGATGAATGATTAATTCTGAATATCTAAAAACAATAATTTTATCCATCCCCATATCCTTTGCAACTCTTAATCCCAGCAGTAAGGCCTCATATTCTGCAATGTGTTTTCTAGTATCAAATTATTATTTAGATGACAGAGGTATGACATCCTTGGCAGGGGAAATGAATACAACCCCAACACCAGATCCTTCTTTTGAATAAGAACCATCAAAGAACATCTTCCACACTGTATTTTCCATATCCCTTACTTGATCGTCCATGGATCTGACTGCTATTAGTTCAAAAAAATCATCACCGTAATGAAATATGGATGATCCAATTTCATCCTCAACTACATAGATAGGGTGATTTCCTGGATTTTCATGATCACTTACAAGATAGGATAGCCTGACTTCCCTATACAACCTTTGGTTTTCTCCTCAAAATATAGGTATAGTAGCATGTATGTAAGGTCCATTTACAAGGATCCTCCTACCTTCTTAGCCCAATATATGGATAGTATCATGACAAATGTAAGTGGTATAATAACAACTATCACATCCATAACAACACTTTTCATAGGTAGCTCAGACAAGGTAACAACCATATCTTTGATAACTCCTAGACATCCAACTTTTTTAGAGTCACGAGAATAGAGATATTGGTAGGGTTTTGTAATATCAAGACATGATTCATCTATGACTACCTTAGGCATAACATTTTGTGAGGCTCTAGAGTCCATAAGGAAGTTGTGTAAAAGTTTCTCATAAATGTTCAGGGATATGTAAAACGGAGGTGAAGCATCAAATATATATTCAATATGAGGTCCTATAGTGATGGTTGGATTTTAATCTTCCAATTTTATGGTATCTGAAGACATGAGAGAAGTGGGAGGTTGCAAGAATTTTAAGATTTATTTTTTAAACGATTCATTTTTCATCAGTTCCACCAAAGGGGTATGGATTTTTATCTTATTAATTTCATGCTCCAAATTAAAAGGAACACGTTGTTTTTATGTTTCCTTTACCTCTAGGGAAAAAACCTTTATGGGCTACTGAGGATGATCTAAGTTTTTCCTCGACTCTTTATTTGGACCCTTCTTGGCTGAGAAATTATCCTTTTTATTCTGAACTGGTGTATTTTCCTTAGATCCATCTAATCCACACCTTAGATTATATTTCTTCTGAGCCTCATTTTGAAAAATTTCTTCTTCTTCACCATTGTCAAACTGACTCGATATCATAGAATCTTTGTACTCTTGTTAATTTAAATGAGTAGAATGGAGTTCAACATCAATTAAAAGGAATGTTGAATTTTCTTCAATTTCATCATTTTCTTCTGCCTCTTCAACTACATTATTCTGAAAGGGTGATAAAATCCTTTGATCATCTTGATTCATTCTCTCTCTCTGTATAACCTGAGGAGAATTATGTGGTCTTCTAAATTGA
>SNQJ01S0113583.1:16106-44486 GCA_010110895.2 Picea sitchensis
GGATTTGATTATATAATTTGGTGAAGTGAAGGTTAAAAGACTTAATGGTTTCACCATCCTTATAGGCAATATTGTTGTATTCCCTTAACTGCTCAGTTGGACTCTTGGACTATCCATAAGTGGATTTGAACCAATAAACCAATTCTTCCCAAGTGGAAAGGATTTTGGGAGGGAGTCAAAAAATCGTGTTGCAGATTTCCCTTTGAGAGAATTGACAAATAAACACATGCAAGTGTCATTATCGTTAGCCCCTATGTTATGACAAGCATTAGAAAATGCTACTCGGTGTTCATTTGTAGTAACGGTGCCATTTCCCAAAAAACTAGGCAAATGGTCTTTGAATTTTGGTAATGGGTGAGTGGTTGGTGCGAGATTCAAGGGAGAAGATACATCCCACGGGGTGGTCATAGCATCTTCCTCAAATTGGAAAAGTCCATATTTCTTTATGACTTTAGCAGGATTGGTAGTGGATTGAATAGGGATTTGATGACTAAAGATACTACCAATTACTGATGAAGTCGAAGGTTGCGAGGAGGAGGCACCTCTCGTGCCACTACCATTACCCGCATATGTCATGTTGAAGGTGATAGGCATGGGTGATAAGGGGGAACTGGAAGAATCAGATAAAGTTCACCCAGAGCACTTTATTGTGTTCATAATACCACTTTCTTCCTTCCTATTTCAAAAATAGGAGTAGATTCAAGGGACAACCCTCTTCTCCTTCAAGAGATGTGAGGATTAGAGGACATGAAAAGAAAGATCAAAGAGATAGGAAAAGGGAGGTTAATGTCGATTTATGGGCTACCTTTTCCTAGCTACACAACGTTCACAAATATTTATGTCCCTTTCAATTAATTCCCAAGAGCATTCAAGTTCAGCACAAGTACTAGCAGTTTCTAAAATAGTGTTGAATAAAGTTAATGCAATGTTGGTTTGGTCATCAAGAACGTTTCCAATATTGGGTTGTCTTGTAACAGGTATTGTCATGGAAAAATTGGTCAAAGAGTAATCCGATAAAACAAAAAAATAAAATACAATTCTGATACAATAAACTAGAGCGATATGAAAGATCTCCCCAGTATGGTCGCCAAATAGATGTTGAAGAAAAGGTATGATGAACCTTACTCAAGCATTTTCAAATCTTGATGGGCTAAGGCAAGATAGTTGGGAATGTTACCCAGGGTTTATAGCCTTAAAATTAAAGAAACAATCATTTAATCCATAGGTATTGAGTACGAGGGACCAAGGTTGGTTTTTTATATATTATATGTAACTATGCAAAAACAATAAACTTAAACAGAAATTACATGAGTATGTACATGGAGATAAAAGAAAAAATGAACCAAATCATCAAAATACATATGTGAGACTGAAATCAAAAATCTGATTTTTATATTGATTTCATTCTGAGATACAAAGTTGAATTCTCTTTACAAACCCCTGCGAGGGTAGGGACCAAAGTCAAATTTATAAGCCTCCAGTGGGAACCATACAAAAAGACTTTGACAACAAAAGAAAACTGAAGCTAAAGATCTGGATCAACTTGTTACAAAATGTTGTCACTTGACTCTGCAAAATACTCTTTATCAGTCATGCAATTTAATTCATAAACAGACAAGAACAAACAAATTGTCAAAGATAAAACATACACCTTTAAATGCAAGTTGCTAAAATATATGATTCAGTTTTGAATCTTGTTGCCTTCAATAAGACCCTATTGTCATCAAGATGGTGAAGCCTTCTAGTAAACTCAGAATGAATGAAAAATGAAAGTATCTCACCAGTATAGAGAAAACCTTATAACATAGGTTCTCCCTCTATTATCTCTCTTCCCTTTGTCTCTTCATTTGATTGAGCTTTTATTCTTCCTCAATAAGTTATGGTAGTTCAACTACCTTTCTTTAGTTAAGCTTAATTAGCTTAACTATTTAGTTGAGAAAAGTAAATAATAATATATATAAATAAGAGTCTAATTAAATAATAACTAAATAGGTGGGACCCCTTATGACTCTCATTTCAATTTCTTTTAATAGTCATCAAAACATGAAGTATAAAACCCCAAACATTTGATTCAAACATCCTCCTTGTAAGTCCCATTCTCATATTAATGATCAAATATTTTAATATCAACAAAATATAACATGACTATATCCAAAAATAACATTATATCCATCTTGTCCAAAACACTGTCCAAATATGTATTTGTTGTCCAAAACATTGTCCAAATAAAAAGAATGTCCTCAATAGAAAAGAACATTAATCAACATTAAAAACCATATTTGTTGTGAGAGGCATTTGGCCTCTTTTCATTGTTTCCCTCTTTTGATCTTTTTGTTGCAGCCTGAGGCTAATCGGAACCTTGAGGGTGGATCTCGTTGATGACATGGGAGAAATTGTCTTTGAGAGGAAGACGATAGGACACAGATTCATAGGAATATTTGGATGACTTAGAGGGAGTGGCCACTCATTTTCCTTTATCTGGTTCTGGCTTGGGAACATCATTTTTTAGCCTTTTACTTGCATGAGAAGACTGTACAGGTGAGACAACATGATCAGCTTGGGAATTTGTATTTTTTGGCAGTGGACGAGGTGGTGATGGAAAAGACATAGTAGGCCAACCATGGTGATGTGCAACGGGTTGATGGACGATCTCTTTCCAACCATCATTGGCAGGTGGTTCTGGTTGCATAGAAATGTGAGGGGAAACACAGACACCAAAAAAGTTTTCATGTGGTTGGAAGGGAGGCCTCTCAGATCAAGGCTAGAGAATCCAATGTCCAACTAGGTTGAAGAACCCAGCTTGAAAGAGTTGATTTAGTTCATGTGGATCAACATCAAAATGTATCGAAAATCATGTCCTTCTATGGCCTCTTTTCCAATTTCCTATGCCTCTATTAGCACCTTTATTAACACCGCTGCCATTATTGCCTATGCTAAATAAAATCATCCTGAAGAAATATTCCAGACATGTTATGAAAAACTCTTAACAATCCATCCATCAACATCTTAAAACTCAATAATCAATTGCCATTTGAACAGGGAGTGGTAGGGCTATTGGGAAGGCGAGGGGCATATAATGAGCGAAAAGTGAGATAATGAAAGGGGAAAAGGAGGATTATTGTTCTATTATATGCCATAGTATCTATTAAAAAAAATTCCATCACCATAAACTGCCAAAACTCTTCTCTATTAATAATTTAAATCCAAGACACAACAGTTTTTATAGTACCCAATATAAAACTCCAGGAATTTTCAGTACTGTCAAACTTTACAATTTAAATTTCCTCTTCCTTTTCTTTTATTAGCAGAGCTTCTATAAGAGACTGCCAACAGAGTCACTCAAAAAAATTAAAACCATACTACATCAAGCGCACATGGGAGGTTGAGAACTCAATATAAGCCATCGACCTATCACTATACAACGCTGGTATCACAACCTTCAATACTTGCTGCAAAACAGACTGGGTTTGAAACCTTATATAAAACCGGTCCACATCAAAAGTATCCCCAATGGAGAACAAGGCACTAAATGCAAACACATGAAATAGTCTTGTGAGGGACCACTCTCACCATTGTAGAGGTTATTTTCGTGATGCGCGGGGTGGAGGTGAAGGTGGAGTTAGACGAGGCCAGTTCCAAAGAAAAGAGAGGAAGCTATTGAGAGCGACATCTCGATAATAGTATTGGTCGTCGATGATATAGATGGAGACCATGGCAGGGTGTGTATTGTGAGTGAGCTGACTCGATTGCTAAGGCCATCAACGGGTGGGAGAGCAAGTTGGTGAGGTGTCAACTATTAAATGCCCTAATTGTATCCCAACATAAGGTAATCCAGGAGTGTTCTAAGAAAATTGAGGCCACCCTCAATCACTGATCAAGCATTTAAAATACAGTTTTGTGGTTATGATGAGAGGACCACTAATAAAACTGTGTAGAATCCCTAGATTGTCATTGATGTGATGTGAACCGTGAGGATCGTGGAGAAGCATCTATGTATCTAATGGTGAGGATCATGGAGAATCATCTATGTATCGATTCACATTGAATTTTCTAGATTTCTTTGAGAGGCATGGGGGCCAGAGCATTCGACGGGAGAGGGAATGCATGAACAATGCATCTAGACACTTCTTATCCCCACCCTGATGAATGTGTCTTTGGACATTTTTTGAAGTATAAAATTAAATGTGTTTTTTGAATTTATTTGGAGTTTGTGAAGAGAAACATGTTGAGCCTCATCAACTCAATGTGTGATACATTTTTAGATTTGACTAAACTTATAATTGCTTGTTAAAGTATGGAAACTCCAAAGAAGTACGAGTAATAGTTTTGGTATCATAAGCATTTTTATTGAGCCTAAGTAACTCAATATGAAATGCAGTAGTTTTGTTAGAATTAGCTACTCTGACAAATCACAGGTAAATCCAAGACATGAACTGATATTGACTTTGAATATCCAAAGGTCAAAGATGCAAATGAAGACTCGAAACATGTGAACAAGTGCAAAGCAGGAAGAACGTAGATGTTGTTCTAGATACAACAAAGAGTTTAGTCCAAGGGAAGTTGGTGACAATGGTAGTCGTGTGAAAGCAATGGAAGTAAAATGATCACGGATAAACACGGTAAATTGTGTGAGTTGTGTTGAATAAAACAGACTGAAGACCATATGTTAATGTAAATCACATATTGTTTTATAGCAAGTCTATGATGTCATGTTTTAATTCAATGTATTGGTCTTTGAAAAGTTTGAGGTAGTACCTGATATCTCTATGTGATGGTGTATGTAATGTATGTACATTTTATCTATGTAACATGTAAAGGGAATATCATTGTAAGACCTAAATAGTCATGCATACCCCTTTGTCATGTATCCCTAATGATTTATAGTGCAAAAACCTCTATTATAGAGTTATTTAACACTTGGAGGAGTGGGCCATATGATTGGATGGATGCTCTATAAGTTTGGTTGTGGACTCTGGGAAGTGCCTAGAAACCACGAGTTTTACATTTAGGGGGAGTTCATCAAGAGGTTGGATGAACCATGTACCTAAAGGGCATCCTACTAGACTAACAATTGTAGCGGTTAGGTTCCCATGAATTTCGGTGGATGGTTGTTACTTTATATGGAATTTGACAGTTTGATGATGCATGATCATGGTACAAATAAAAAATACTATGTTGGACTAGACATAAACTTTGTTGATTGGGAGGTGCTTCGATTCAATGGAGTGGTGATGATGAAGAACTGACCTGACGAAGCTAAAGATAAGTAGTTGATAAGGGGGAGTGTTGGCATATGTAACCCCTTCTTTTCTTTGGTGTGATCATATTTGTGATTAATATTAATATTATTCATGATTAGGTAGAGTGCATTATCCGAAAATCGAAGCTTAGCAATTACACATTATAACCTCAATTTAATCAAGACCTTTTTCTGACGGTGCATGTAAATATAAAGACAACAAAGACTTGAATAATTAAGAGCAATAATAGATAACACAAGAATGAAAACCATCAACCAATTGTACACAAGAAGTTGATAACGGAGTTCGGCAATCTCGCCTACGTCTCTGGGCCTTTGTCTTTAGTGAGGGAGGCTTTCTCTATTAAATATTCAATGCTTTATAATATGCATTCAAATTACATCATATAGGGCATCTGACTGACTAGCTGTATTCTACTCTGTCTCAGAAACCTGACGCAACAGACGGCACTGAAAACAGAGTAAGAGAACTCCCGGAAACTGCCTCCAAAGCTCAGCTACTTGCACTGCTCAAGACTTCTTGACCTTGGCTTCAAGCTTCTTTGTTGCTTCTTGCTTGTGTAAAACTTCTCAATGACTTATTTTATATAGCCATGAGGTAGAGGGATCAAATCCCAACATCCCACTTTTTGTGGCACTCAATTTGGCCCAATATCCACCAAGATATGGCCAAATAACCAAAACTGGTTAATTAAAATCAATAAAAACCATAATTATATGGTGTAAAACCCATTTTTAAACAAAATATGTAGAGTAGCCCCTAACTGGGTGTGCACCCCTGGTCTTATGGCGCTCTGCATGGGATCAGGGCTCAAAATAGGGTGCCTTAAGTGGGCTAAGCCCCTTCTCATGCGCGCCCCCCTGGTTTTATGGGATATCCCCAAGATCCTTGGGTTGGGGCTTATCCCCTTGTGTGCCCATACACCTTTACAATACACTTTAATAAAATTAAAGTGGGTTATATTTAATAAGCACCATCAAGGGCCCATTGGTAAAAAGGACTTTGTCCAAGTCTTGGGCGCCTACCAAGAGGTCATGGGTTCAAATCCCATGAGCTCCATAACATTTTTCCATATGAACCCATTGACCAATCCCATGGTGCCACGTGGCAGCCCATGACTGGGCCACATGGCATCAAACAATTTGTCAATAAAGTGCCACCTGTCAACTACTAGGTGGATCCTTGTCACTGACCAGTCACCTATTGTTGGGCTGCCACTTCTCGCCACCTGCCTCTACCATGTTAGCACTGTTGATGTCATGTTGATGTCAGCATTTGACTGGACCTGTTGACTTTTTGCCTGCTTGGAAAAACGATTAGAATGTGATATCTTTCACATACGACGTCCGTTTGAGAAAATGAATATATAGCTAGAATCGAGAGAACAAGACGGACGCAATGGCATTGGTTTTGTTGAATTCTGGGCACTTTCATTTTTAGGCATTTTTTAGCCCCATCAAGCTCCTGGATCCAAATCTGGATCACAACTCCCCACTAAAGAACCTTTTGGTCCCCAAAAGGCTTATTACATCAATTGACTATATCCTTATATGAATCAACTAATGACAAACAACCTAGACTTAACATTAACTAGACTCAATAAGTGATTTCATAAATCAAATCACTTTTATTACATCATTGAAAATGACACTGACTCAATTTACATATAGGGCATAAAATCTGCCCAGTTCCAGTCGAACGACCCATCTCCCACCAACGAAGTGTCGTGTTCGTTCCTCTGCTTCTCTGCAGCATTCGCCTGTTGTCCTCTTGTAGCATCCTTCTGCTCCTCGGCAACGTCCTTCTGTTCCTTTGCAACATCAGTCTTTTGCTAGGGCCCTTCAGGCTTTGTTGAGCATCGCAACTCTGGATGCAACTTCCAACACCTATCTTCACAATGTCTACTCTTCTGACAATGTGAGCAATTGTTTCTTACTCGAAGAAACTTGATGGAATCAGGCCCTGACTGAGTCGAATCCCCCTTGGATTTCTCTGACTCCTGCCCTGGCTGCACTGACTTTGCTAGCAGATTATTTTTGACCTACAGTGTTGCGTCATCATGTCTTGGCGTACTTCTTGTCGCCATGATTTTTCTTCCATATACTTTCTGTTCCCAGCAGTCTGCAACACAATGGTTATTGTTGCTACAAAACGTGCATGGAATTGTTTTCCTGATAAGGTTCATGACTCTAGCATGCTCATCAGTAAAGGTGGGTGAAGGTGATTTATACCTTTTAACCTGTTTACCTTTCTTTCATGACTCACTGTTTTCGTCATTGTTGGCTCGAGCTGCCTGTTTGCCTTGCTGAGTCTAAAACCATTCTGGTGTCAAATTTGGATGTCGCTTCCAACATTGTTCAGCATCGTGTTCGAACTTTTGACAGTGTGTGCAATGAATCACTGGACTCTCGTCCTCAGAAGATCCTCCTGCATATCCCAATCCTTCCCGGAGTGGACGCTCATGCACTTCAATCGGCTCGGCTCTGCCTTGGCCATATTTTCCAAGGCCTTTCCCCTTCCGGTATCTGAACTTTGATAGTATTCTCATACCAACTCCTTTGGTATGTCTCTCAAATGTTGCTATCTCCGGATGGTTGGACTCCACTTCCTGATCAACTACAAGTGAGGCTGGAGTGTAATCAGTGCTTTCTGCTGGTGAAGATAATGTGCCAATGGCCTCTCCTATCGACTGCTCCTCAACCGGAGTAGCATGAGTATATGAATCCACCTCATCTGAGTGCCTTCGGAATGGATGAGTTTCATCATCCCTAACAGGTCTTGGGCTTCTAGCTGAAGGACTTCCTCCAACTCACCTTGCTTCCATTGCCAACATCAACATTCGCATTATTTCCCTGTCTTCCTCGATAATCTGCACCAATATTCGCAATTCAACATTCTCTTGCTGCATGGCTTGGTTGATCTCCTCGATCTCCTGGAGTCTAGCTCTCTTCAATATTTTCCCATATTCACAGTTCCTACAAATGTCAACCTGCTCTGATACCACTTGATCCGAAAATCGAAGCTTAGCAATTACACACTATAACCTCAATTTACACAAGACCTTTTTCTGACGGTGCATGTGAATATAAAGACAACAAAGACTTGAATAATTAAGAGCAATAACAGATAACACAAGAACGCAAACCATCAACCAATTGTACATAAGAAGTTGATAACGGAGTTCGGCAATCTCGCCTATGTCTTCGGGCCTTTGTCTTCAGTGAGGGAGGCTTTCTCTATTAAATATTCAATGCTTTACAATATGCATTCAAATTACATCATATAGGGCATCTGACTGACTAGCTTTATTTTGCTCTGTCTCATAAACTTGATGCAACAGACGGCACTGAAAACAGAGTAATAGAACTCCTGGAAACTGCCTCCAAAGCTCAGCTACTTGCACTGCTCAAGACTTCTTGACCTTGGCTTCAGGCTTCTTTGTTGCTTCTTGCTTGTGTAAAACCTCTAAATGACTTAGTTTAAATATCCATGAGGTAGAGGGATCAAATCCCAACATCCCACTTTTCGTGGCACTCAATTTGGCCCAATATCCACCAAGATATGGCCAAATAACCAAAACTTGTTAATTAAAATCAATAAAAACCATAATTATATGGTCAAAAACCCATTTTTAAACAAAATATGCAAAGTAGCCCCTAACTAGGCACGCGCCCCTGGTCTTATAGTGCTCTGCATGGGATCAGGACTCAAAATAGGGCGTCTTAAGTGGTCTAAGCCACTTCTCATGCACGGCCCCCTGGTTTTATGGGATATCCCCAAGATCCTTGGGTTGGGGCTTATCCCCTTGTGCACCCATACACCTTTACAATACACTTTAATAAAATTAAAGTGGGTTATATTTAATAAGCACCATCAAGGGCCCATTGGTAAAAAGGACTTTGGCCAAGTCTTAGGCGCCTACCAAGAGGTCATGGGTTCAAATCCCATGAGCTCCATAACATTTTTCCATATGAACCCATTAACCAATCCCATGGTGCCACGTGGCAGCCCATGACTGGGCCACATCGCATCAAACAATTTGACAATAAAGTGCCACCTGTCAACTGCTGGGTGGATCCTTGTTACTGACCAGTCACCTGCTGTTGGGATGCCACTTGTCGCCACCTGCCTCTACCATGTCAGCATTGCTGATGTCATGCTGATGTCGGCATTTGACTGGACCTATTGACTTTTTGCCTGTTTGGGCAAACGATCAGAATGTGATATCATTCGCATACGATGTTTGTTTGATAAAGTAAATATATGGATGGAATCGGGAGAACGAGACGGACACAATGGCGTTGGTTTCGTCAAATTCTGAGCACTTTCATTTTTAGGCATTTTTGAGCCCCATCAAGCTCCTGGATCCAAATCTGGATCAGTGCACCTCTACATAGAGTTTGTTTCATAGTTTATAGGAGGTTGTTAGGACTAGTTGGATTTGAGATATTCTCTCCATCTGGATGCTTCCTATATTGGTGTGAGGTTGAGATATTTCCTCAATTGTTAGATCAAGGTAGTTGTCTATCTTTAGACAATGCTCTATGTATTTTTATATACTTTATTTACATTGTTTAATAGAACGCACATCACAATTTTGGTTTGTGTTTAATAATGTATCCTCTCCCATTTCTTTCCAACAATTACATTTTTAGGAATGTTTATAATGGATAGCTTTATGCAATACCATTAAGTAATATAGAAAACTTGTGTAGAGTATTTGAAATTATTATTTCATTTATTTGTTGGTTATTCCAGTTGAGAGAGGTACATAAAGTTTATAAAACGAAGGTTATGCATGATTGTATTAGTTGAGAGAATAGGTAAGACTAAACACACTTTATATGTAGATTTATTCTATGTACCAACTACATGGATAATTAGTTATATTGTTAATAATAGTAGTCTTTGATTATTCTTACCATGTCAATGTTTTTTTTTCCAAGGAAAAAAACATATTTTGTATTCAAGTCTAATACAAAATGCAATCATAAGGTGCTCAAGGCACTGACCATGAGTGCCTCGAAGATGAGGGCCTTGAAATACCAAAAACTTAGATGACCAAGAATCTAAATAACCACCAAAGATAGTATGACACCGACATATATAAAATCTTAATGCACCAACTACGTGCACCCCAAAAAGAAGGGCGTTGAAATCCCAAAAGATTGAGCAAATCAAGGCTCTAAAAACTGTCAAAGACAATATGACAATGATATATTACAAACAAAAAACTATCCATTGATAACATAATAATTGTCAACTTGCATGGTTGTATTTTCCTTCAAAAAGTGCACCTCGAGATTCCCCTAACAACCCCTAGGGTTCCCGCGCTAGCCGTCATGGCCTCGGGCTCGGGGGATCCCCCCCAACCCCCACCGCCGCCTGATCTTACAGCGTTTCAGACTCTGATCTCATCCTATTCAAAATTTGTCAAGGGCGCCCCTACCTCAAGATTCGTCAAAAGACTGGAAGCAATCCCAAAAGTGTCGGTCCACTCCCCCTCTTCGAGATCGTTTTCTCTCTGACTAGCCGAAAACGGTCTAATAGGGAAATTCACTGGACTCTAGCCATCCCCCAAAGCTATGGCTCTATGGCTGGAGTAGAACTGGAAGAAAACAATCAAAGGACAACTTTCTACAGCTTTTTGTGGAAAGGGTTTCTATGTTTTTGTTTTTGAAAAAACGCAGATCGAGACCTGATCTTCAGAAATGGCATGTATTTCATGGGAACCAGAGGGATGTATCCGAGAAAATGGACTCTAGACTTCAGTCGAGACAATGATATCCACTATGTTGTTCCAGTATGAGTTAGGCTCCCCTTCTTACCCCTCCACTGTTGGAACGACTAAACAATAAAAAATATAGGCAACGCTTTGGGAAGGTTCATCAATCGAGCCGAACCACGAGATGGATTACAGTCTTGTGCAAGGTTGTGTGTAGAAGTGGATCTGAAAAAAGGGCTTCTAGAAGCAATACAACGCATCCTGTATGGTTGGTCTTACATCCAAACGGTGGATTATGAACAGCTCCCATTTAAGTGCAAATGTTGTCATGAATACGGTCATTTCGCCAAAAACTGCCCTAAGGCGACCCAGGAGCATCCGGAAAACAAGGATTCTGAGCATTGGCAACAAGAAAAATGAAATAAAGCGACGAATAGAGCAGGAAACCCGCAACAGAAACGAACAATCAACTCTAGACCCCCTTCGCCAAGTAAAGGGAAATCTACAATACAGATTGAAGATGAAGCCAAAAGCAGCAAGAACAAGTTTGAACCCTTGGAAACTTCGGATCTAGAGTTGGTTAGCTCAAAGGAAAACACATAAGAAAACACCCATGATCAAGATGTGGTTCTTGATAACCACCCAAAAGATCTAGACCCCCAACACCAAGTTATTCATCAAACACGGGAGGAAGAAAATCAAGAAGAATCTAGAGAAGAAATGGATGTAGAAATCCCAAAGAACGTTCCAACCACGAAAGCAGGAAGGAGAAAAAATAAAACAAGAAGAGAGAAAGTGACTGCCCAAGACAAATATCTAGGAACCCAACCAACATTGGAAGAAATCCTCATAAAATAAGGGAAAAATGGAAAATCCCAACCAGTAAAGGGGCAGTCTCAACCCACGAAGGGAGGGGCACCAAAGCACAATAGTAAGTAATGAAGGTAGTCTCCTGGAATTGTAGAGGTCTGGGCCAGAGGGAAAAAGATGAAGCCATGGGAAATCTAATCTGGATAGAAAAGCCCAAAATCCTCTTAATTCAGGAGATGAAACTCTAGGGCGATGAGGCCCTAAGAGAAATGAAACAAAATTGGAATCCAAGCAGTGGAGTGACATTGAATGCAAGAGGCACCTCGGGAAGGATCTGTACAATGTGGAACACTCAAATATTCAAGGAGGAACAAAGAGTGGACTCAACTCATTGGATGATGGTAAAACTAAAGCATCTCCAAACAGGTATTATCTATCCTATCTGCAATGTTTACATGCCTAACAATTATTGGGAAAAGAGAGATTGTTGGGAAATGCTAGTGAATTTAAAAGAGTTAGATGCTCAAAAAAACTGCATAATAGTCGAGGATTTTAATACCACTCTACACCAAGGGGAGAAAAAGGGTGGGTCCTCTATTAGAGATCAGTTCAGGGAACATTTTGAGGATCTAACCTCGAAACTAGATCTTTTCGACGTCCAACCCTCCAAAGGAAAATATACTTGGAACAATAAAAGGACAGGGGTGGGACATATAGTTGCTAGACTGAACCACTTCCTTATCCACAACCCTCTCCTCTTCCTCCCTCTTACCATCTCCTCCCAAATTGTCCCTTGGGGAATCTCAGACCACCGACCTATAGGACTTACTTTTGGAAAGGCCAAAAATCTGGGCCCCGTTCCTTTCAGATTCAAGCCTCTCTGGCTATATTCGTTGGACTTCCTCCCCCTAATCTCCTCATCTTGGTCTACATGAGTGGACGGAACCCCAGTGTATATTTGGGAACAAAAACTGGAAAAAAAAAAACAAAGCAAGCTTTAAAGGACTAGGCAAAAGCTTCCCTCATAAGCACAAAGGAAGAAGTAAAATGACACAAACAAAAACCAGAAGAGCTACACATAGAAATGGAAGACAAGGAAGTCCACCACAAACACCTCGAGCAGGAGAAAGCTCATTTCCAAAACTACTTAAGGGAACTCCACAATGAAGAAAAGGAATGGAGACTAAAGTCAAGATCTCTGTGGTTACAAGCAAGAGACAAAAATACATCATTTTTCCATAAGCAAGCCAAAGCTAGACAACATAAGAACTCAGTAGAAGAAATTAAAACAGCCCCGGGGGAGATAATTAACTCCTTTGACGAGATAAAAGAAGAAGCCTCTTCTCATTTCAAAACTCTCTATACCCAGGATGGAGAAGATAATAAAAACCAGAGGTTGAAGTTCATGGAATCGATCCCTCAATTGATAATGCACCAGGATAATAGGCTTTGACAAAGACAGTCACTAAAGAGGAAGTCAGAGTGGTAGTATTCCACTTCGATCTAGATAAAGCACCCGGGCCAGATGGATTTACTCCTCACTTCTATAGACACTATTGGGAAATCATTAGAAAGGACCTACTCTGGATGATTAGATACGTCCAAACGACGTGCAAGATAGGAGGAGACACCAATACCTCCTTCCTTGTGTTGATCCCCAAAGCCAAAAATGCAAACACTTTTGATCATTTCTGCCCCATCTCCCTTTGCAATGTCTCCTACAAAATTCTCACCAAAATAATCGCCAACGGGTTAAAACATCTCCTCCCAAGGATAATCCTCCCAAACCAAGGGGGCTTCGTGACTAAAAGACAAAGCTGTGAAACTTTACCTTGTCTGGGGCACCAATATTTTCATAATGCATCTTGATTTCAGACACTTTATCCTCATCTACCACCGCTATGTTAAAATTCTTTCTTTCTACATCCCTGACTAAGAACAGGGAAGACTTATGCTCGGAGATTATTTCTACCTAGGGTAACAAATCTCTTATTTCACTATTGGCCATATTTCTTTTCACAACATACTGATTTGTTAAATCTTCTTTGGATTGGTAGACTGCCCTAGGTGTCTTTCTAAATACATGTTTATTGTTGTTAAAAGCCCTTGAGTTGCTTTCACCCTGTGGCATGCTCTCTGTATTAGCTTCTTCGTTTGTGGTTCTGCTCTCCACCATTTCCATGCTCATTTTCTCCTTAGGTTCTTCCTCCTCCAGGTTTACTATCTGTGGGGACTGTGTGATCTTCACCTTCTTGAGAACATTTTGCTGACCACTGATTCCCAAGGCCTCTGAAATGCTCCTCTTGTTATAATACCTCATCTTGGGAGATTTAACAATCAACCTTGGAGAAGTTTTATGTGTATGGATTTGTTGTGGGGTTGACTCTATTTGTTGTTTCTGATCAAGTTGCAAAGTGATTTCCATATCCGCACAAGTTTCCAGATTTGTCAGTTTATCAAATCCTTCAACGTGCTCATGCTCGTAGGGGCCTTGCCTGCTCATCAGTCTTCTCTTAGACATGACCTGATGCGGATCATATTTCCTCCCTTGTAACTGTGCAAATCCAAATTCATTGAGCTTGGCCTGGATCTGAGGCAAACAGGATCTAGTTTTTACCACAAAGAGTCCTATTATGAAGGGAAACTTTAAGTTAGATGCTTTGTGCGTCTTCAGAAAATGTTATGTTTCTGAGATGATTCTTTGCCTGATGAATTCTAGGGAAAAGACTCTGGGACTCAAGAAAACATGCAAAAGGTAAGGTCCCTCTTGATAACCATATACCCAAATCACAGTAGAGTGCATGAACAACACCCAATATCCTACCCTATTCTTTAGATTAGGTTGTAAAGAACTTTTCATTTCTTCCAAAACCCTTGGCAGGCAGGTGCTGAAGATTACGCTATAAAATCTGGACATGATCTTGTTTATAAAAATGAGCATTGTGATCCTTTTGCATTCAGTCAAGATGAATGTTGCTTCAGGGAACTCTGTCTTATTCGTTTCCAGGAACATTCTCAACAAGTGCGTGTAATACCTGAAGTGTCTCAGTGAATTGAAATTTACTAGTTGTTTGTTCATATTGTCAACGATGAACTCTTCAAAACTGAAACATATCGACTGACTGGACTCTGACTGAAAAAAGGTCAACAGGAAACCAAACATGACCTCTACTACAAACTTGTCGTTATCCAATCCTAGAATTTGACTGAGTATGGAGCAGGCCCACTGGACCTCAATAACCATGATGCTTACACTGATAGGTAACGACAGACTCTCAGAATGATGTTCGGGTTTAACAATGGTCTGTAAAAATAGGGTTTTGACTTCGGGGGGACATTCTCTGTAGACTGTGATTAGTTTCTCTTCCTCAAAGGGCTCCAACACTGTGGGGGAAGACTCTGGTATACTGAGGGCGTGTTGAATTGACAGGCTATCTATTTTGCATAAGACCTCTGACCATAACTTATTCAAAATGACCTTTTCTTCTTGTGAATATTGTTATGCACACCAGCTTATGAACTCTAGGAAAGGGAAAGTAACTTCGATGGCGTAAGGGGTAATGGAGGCTTGGGCCGCTTCAAGGAAGGGTATTCGTTTCCTGACATTGTCTAACAAATTGGCTCTGGATATGGAAATGGGTGAGACGGTTATTTATGTGTCAAATACATCAGAGTCCCTGTCAGATTAGGGCTTCTTCTTCCCTGTCAGATTAGGGCTTCTTCTTTAGAGGCGGGGTCTTGCTCTGTTACGGATAAAATGACAAGATTCATGGCCATGATGAAAAATACATGTGAATTAGCGGAGAATGCGCGAGTCTGGTTCACTGGTGAGCTTCAGTTTCGAACGGAGCGTTTGTGCCAATTTTCAAACGTTCGAATGATTTGAAATATCATAAAATAATGATCGGGGCCCTCCTTTTATATGCACTTTTCGATATCGGGGTCGAGACAAAATGGTTTTAGGTAGACTGCTTTTCACCCTGATATGCCTCTGGTGGCGCCACGTGTCTGCGAGGTGAAACCACGGTATTTTCCCCGGCCCGCTCTTGAGCGATTAACCTTCATGCTATTTCCTCACCCGATATGTCTCGTGACCGTCAATCTGGGTTGTTTAATATCTGTGGCCCGTCGGGCCCCATCAACTTTCGCATCTCTGCTATATTGGCCCTTCTCTGCTAGATGTGACCCAATCCTCCAAATTTATCGCATCTCCATACTGCTCTAGCCCTCTGCTAAATCTGAAACTTGGATCCTATCTGAGAATTGTTATGATGATAACGTAGGCTCCAACTGGGAATGTATCCTCCCTGTGAGGTAGCAAATAAATGTAGACCAAGTGCCTACCCATTGGGTTGTGATCTATTCATGTGATCTGAACTCGCTGGTCTTTATTCAAAAACTCAAAATCGACTCAGCATAGTTCAGGGCCTTCACCTCGGGCTTCAACTGTGTTGTTTTTATTCCAACTTATTTATGCGAAAAGAAAACATAAAAATGATAACATATGATGAATGGGAGGGGTGATGATTGTTTGAACAATGTAATGCTTGAGGAACCTGCCATTCATAGGCCCTCTTCCAACGATATTTCCATTATTCTCCTGTAGTATGTAGGCATTACCTCCACGGTATGTTGCAATCTTGAACGATCCCAACCAGAGATGGTCAAACTTCTCATGCTTTCCCTTATCTTCGTTTCTGGCATCCCATTTTAGTACCAAGTCTCCTGGTTTGAAATCATCCTCCTCGGTGCGTCTGTCGAAAGCCTCTTTGATCTTATCTTGGCGTAACTGGGCATTATGGAAAGCCTTTTCCCTGGTTTGTTGTACACTGATTAGTTCATCATATCTTTTCCGATTGGCGTTTGTTTCCACTTCTTGTAACAACTTCATCACTGGAAATCCCAATGCAGTAGGAAAAATAGCCTTTGTTCCATAAACGATCTGGAAAGGGGACGTGGCTATGGATCTCTTTGGGGATATTCTGTCAGCCCGTAATGCATGGATGAGCTTTTTGTGCCAGGCCTTTTTATTTTCTTGCAGCAGTTTCTTGATGATTCTGACTAAGATTTTATTCGAAGACTCAGCCAACCCATTTCCTTGAGGGTAGTATGACGTAGAATGAGAAAGGGTGATATTGTAATCACTGCAGAAATTCTCTATTTTCTTCGATTTGAAAGTCGTTGCATTGTCTGTTATGATCTTGATTGGGCATCCGAATCTAGACAGAATATTGTCTTCTAAAAATCGGATGATAACATCATCTGTTGCATGCCTGGTGGGAACTGCCTCAATCCACTTAGTGAAATAATATGTCGTTGTCAGAATCCATTTGTGTTGAGCTGAGGATTTTGGCTATATTTCCCCTATAAAATCAAGGCCCCACTGCCTGAAAGGAGCTTCCACCGAAATGGGTTTTAAAGGCAGAGGCTGCAATTTTCCTTTCCCATCGAAAATCTAACATTCATGGCATTTTGAAACCTCTTTATAAACGTCGGGAAAGACGCTAGGCCAATAGAATCCAGCCCTCAAAATCTTATGTACAGTTATCTTCCAATAATGATGATCCCCACTGTCACCCTTATGGAACTCTCTAATGGTTTTTTTTGCTTCTCCTTCTATCAAACAACTCAATAAAATTCCCCCTGGATCTTTCCAATATAGAGATTCATTTACTATACAAAATTTTGTTGCTTTCAGTTTTAAGAATATGGCCTTTGTTTTACTAATTTCAAGAAGATCCTACAAATTTTTCAACACAAAGATGATGTTTGCATACCATGCGGAGTCAAGAAATTTATGGGATATTTGAGGAGTTCTCCCTTCTGCTGCACTTTTTGGCAGATCTGCAATGAAGTTTATCCTTAGGAATTCACAATTGGTTTATGCCATCAGCTTCGCAAGCCCTTGACCCTTGATCAACTTGGTAGGTTTGATTTCAAGGTCATGTTCTAACAACACTGCTATCCATTTACCCATCTTTCCTTCAGGATCAGGTTGGGTCAAGATGTCTTTCACAGAGCTACTGGGTACATAAGTAGTTGTATAAGAATGCAAGATGTAAACTCTGAATTCTTTCAAGGCCTTGACTAGTTCGTATGCTTGCTTCTCCATGGTGTCATACTTCAAAGGAGCATCCCTCAATGTCTTGTTGTAATACACACTGGACTTCTCAAAATTTTGATCATCTTTCTGGAGTAAAACACCAGCAATCATATGTTCTGAGGCGAAAGAGAACAATATGAAATCCTTTTAAAAATTAGGAATGGTCGGTATAGGAGCCTTGGTCAATGTCACCTTGATGTCTTCAAAGGATTTTTTGGCCTCGGGAATCCACTTTATTTCATTTCCCTTCTTGAGAATGTTGGTAATGTGTTTTATGATTTCAGCCAAATTAGGGATGAATCTTCTCAGAAAGTTCAATTTTCCCAAGACAGATTGTACCTCCTTTTTGCTTCTGGGTATGCCAATTTTCAAGATCCCCTCAACTCTGTTGGGGTCTACCTTTATCCCTTATTTTGAAATAATGTGACCCAACAACTTTCCTTCTTCCATGCCAAAATTTGACTTATTAGGATTTAACGATATCCCAAACTTTCTAAACTTATGAAACACCCTTCTAAGATGATTGAGATGTTCCTCATCTGAGGCAGAATACACAGTGATTTCATCAAGGTAGATAACAATGAATTTGTCTTTTTCATCAACAAAGGTTATCTCCATAGCTCTTTGAAATGGTGCCCCTGCGTTCATAAGCCCAAAAGGCATCTTGGCATACATGAATGTTCCCCATGGTGTGGTAAATGTTGTCTTTTCCTGATCGTCAGGGTGCACCATAATCTGATTGTATCTAGAGAAGCCATCTAACATTGACATCTTCTGAGAGCCCACCACCTTCTGTAAAATATGATCCATCTTAGGCAGTGAGTAGTTGTCTTTTAGAGATACTTTGTTCAGATTCCTGAAATCCACACACAACCTGATTTCTCCATCCTTCTTTCTGACTAGCACCAGATTTGCCACCCATTTAGAAAATCTCAGGGACACTATGATTTTGGCTTCAAATAGTTTATTTACTTATTTCTCGATCAAAGGAAACAGTAAAGGCTTTATCCTCCTTAATTTCTATTTGAAAGGTTTATGATCTTCTTTGATTGGGATCACATGCTGAATTATATTGGTGTCATAAACTTTCAAATCATCATAGCTCCAAGCAAAAACATCAGGGAACTCTTTCAGCAATTTGATATATCTCTCCTTGACTTCAGGGCTGAGTTTTATGGACAGCTTAACGATCTTTGGATCCTCTGGAGTCGCAATATTGCAATCTTCCACATCCCCTTCATTTACTGTAATCTTTGGACTTATGGCCATGTCATTATTATCAAAGAGTTTCTCCAATGGGACTAGACCCTTGGGAATGATGTTGCTTTTTAGCTGAATGATATCTCTGCCTGCAATTTGATTGTCAAAATAACCTTCCTTTGTGAAAGCAACTGCATCCACCTCATCATCACAGTATTCATCATCAATGTTCAAATTCTCGAATTCATTCTCCATCTTGAGGAAGCTTTTTATATGTTTGTCGTCTTCGAAAACTTGTCAGTGCTTCATATTGTCTCATACTGTTGGACTATACTTGACCTCAAACTTATAGCTTTTATCAAGGAAAATTGGAACTTTGAAAACTGTTGCCGAAGTAGCCAAGGCATAAGCAACTTGATTTTGTTCTCTTGGAATTGTTGAAAGATTACATTCTAGAAACTTCTCAAGGAGGTCTAGTACCATATTCCTATAAGCCCTCGGTCTGGGGTGTTTTTCTAGGTATATGCCTTTGATTTGATTTATAATTAGCTCAGAATCTCCATGTACATCAATTCTTTTGGCACCCAATTCTTCCAAAACTTTCAACCCCAATATTAATGCTTCATATTCAGCCATGTTATTTGTGCATTCAAAAACAAGTTTGTAAGAACATAATTTTGAGTCTCCTTTGGGGTGATTGATCCATACGCCAGCTCCAACTCCCTCTCTACAGGCAGCTCCATCGAGATTCATCTTCCAAATCTAATCTTCCGCATCATCTTTCTACTCTGAAAACTTCTCAATCTGTTGGTCAGATTTCTCTTTGTCAGCCATATCAATTTATGTTTCTTTTTCTTCGGAACATAGGTCATTGAAGAAAATGGAAGACCCCAACTCAATTTCAACTGAATAGATAGGATGATTGCTAGGTTGTGACTTTTTGCTGACCATGTACTTAGGCAAAACCTCTCTCTACAATCTTTTGTCTAGACCAAAGACAGGGATAGTGGCGTATGCAATGTCCATCTGGAGAGTTCCCTTTAATTTTGCAGCCCATGACCTGGACAATAGCATGCCAAATTTTTGGGGGATATCAGCAACCACTACATCCATAACAATGTTCTTTGTTGGGATTTGTGCCAAAGACACCACCAGATCTTTGATCAGGCCAAGGCATTTCACCTTTCTTGAATCGAAAGAGAACAGATCTTTATAAGGTTTTGTGACGTCTAGGCCCAATTGGTCCATGATCACTTTGAGCATCAGGTTTTGAGATGCTTCAGAATCCAACATAGCATTGTGTAGAGTCATATCATGGATTTTCAGACTGACATAAAAAGGGGGAACTTCTTCAGTATCACCATTTTCCCCCATGCGTGGGCCAAATAAGACGGTTGGTTGATCATCTTGTATGTTCAGGGTATTAGAAGTTTGTTCTGTCTTCAACATTTTGATGATCTGATGTCTATACTCAGTGTTTTTGATTAATTCATTAAATGGTACATAAATTTTGATCTTGGCCATCTCACTTTCAAAATTAAAAGAGAATGAGGTCTTCTCTACCTCTTTGGTGATTGTTTCTTTCCTTGCCTCCAATATTCTCTTTTGGGGTTCTTCTTTATGCTTTCCTTTGTCTACAGTACCCTTTGCAGCATAATCCTTCACAGTAGAGTCTTTCGCAGTTGAATCCTTTGCAGCAGAATATTTTTTGGGCTGACTTGAAGAAGGTATGTTACTCTAAGCTTCTTTGGTGGGGTTTCCCTTTGGACGGTTTGGATGTACTTTTTTATTTCGAAGGTTATATTGTCTTTGGAATTGCATGATGGCATTTTGCAATCGTGTCTAGTAATATTCCCTTTCTACTGAAATCCTTTCCTCCTCATCTTGCAAAAAGATCTCACTTGCATCCATGAACTCGTCATGTTCTTCTTTAGTAAAAAACACCTATGTTTCTTTATCATCATAGCAGTTCATGTTGTCTTCAAAATACCCATCATAATCCTCATTTACATAATTATTTTGGAGAGGAGGCCTTATTTGTTGTTCTCCCTGATTTCCTTGGTTTCCCTTATTCGCTTGATCTGCTTGATTCACCTGATTTCCCTGATTCCCCTGATTTCTTGGCTCTCTTTGTCTAATTTGTGGGATTGTTGGTCTCCTCGGATTTCTGGGTGGACCATCAGCCTGTTCTCTGGGGTTAGGCATGTTACCCAGGGTCATTCTCTCCATCATTCTCTCCATGTTTCTCATCATTGCTTCAAACCTTTCTTTTGATGTTTGTGATGTTGAAGGTTGTGCTTTATCCTGAGTTTTGTTCATGCCCCCAGAGTTATCTTTTATCTTTCCTGAAGCCATTAGGGTCACTTCAACTTCTATGGCATCAGTCATCATATCATCCAATGCAGTAGATCTTCGTTCTCTTAATAGCAAAGCAAAATCACTTTCAAAAGAATCAACATATCTGAGTTGAATAGCTTTAGGGGGGGGGTTACCTCGGCAGGAATCAAATTATATACCTTCATGAATCTGGTTGAAAACTCATGTATTGTTTCGTCAGGTGATCTCTTCATGTTGTTGCACTGGGTCAACAACTGAAGGGGATTTTTCTTGTCTCCCCATTTTGCAAGGAAGTTGGTTTCAAAGGCCTCGAAATCTACGATACTAGTTGTTGGAAGGGCTCTGAACCACTTCCTCACTTCTCCTGCAAGACTTTGTGTAAATAGATTCATTTTCACATCTTCGAAGTCCACCTCTTCCAATTCTATGAAATCATTAAACCAATCTAGATGCTTATGGGTTGATATGTTGCCTTCAACATCATATAGTTTGATCCGTAGGTTATAATATTGAGGTAAATCATGTAGTTGAGCAGACAGTATGAGGGGGGAAAATATAGTTGCCATGGCTATTGTGAGGAGTCGGAGTGGTTGTTGGTTCTAAGAGGGGATCACTATAGGCATGGCAGATGCGGCTAAAATCAAATCTTGGAATCTCTTTTCATCAAAGATGGTCTCGCTTAAACAAGATTCAGATTTAGTTCTGAATAGAGCTTGCTCAAATTTTACGTCAAACTCAAGGTCTTCAATGCTCGTTACTCCATCCTTGGGTAAGGATAGATATCGGTCTGGATGCAACACCGGGGTTATTGGCAATTTTCTTTTCTTTTATGTACAATCTTTTCAGGGTCAGACACAGGGATTGCAGCTTCTGGGTATGGGTTTCTCCTGGTGTGAATTCTCTTGGGAGCCAAGATTTCTATCTCACATTGTTTGGTGTAACTGATCTCTTGGTAACGGAGTCGCCAGGGAAAAAATAATCTAAGCCAATAAGGTATTTGATCCACTGTCACCCTCAGGGATCAAACTAAACCTTTAAGTCGTTTTCCCAGAGAAGATTTTTCAATTTTGTCCCCGACAACGGCGCCAGAGTGTTAGCACTCTGTAAATTTTGTCCGACTGATAGACAAAGAACAAAGGTAATTGTTTCAACCTTCTTTAGAGTTGGGCACTAGCCTGCTCAACTCAGAGAGGGCTCTCTTGTGTCACTTGATATTTCTTTGGGAGTAAATGGCTAGGTTTGGTTTGGTTTGGGGCTTATTTTATAAAGTTGTTGGCGAAGAAGGGGAGGGACACTCAGGGCTATGGAGTCAAAATTCTGAAAATGAATGAAAATAATGATCGGCCGGTAGAAATCTCTAGCGGATAAAGGCTAAATGAGGCAATGAATCTGAGTTTTTAACTGAGTTTAAGCAGGATGTAAGAAGAGAGAGAAAACAAATAACTCCATCAGAGCATTACTGAAATGAATTATGAATTAGTTAAGAGGAAATTCACACTGTTTAAATTTCTTAAGCCAAGAGCATCACAAGATGAATTCTGAGCTTTTAACTATCCAATTTAAACAAAAGACAATGCAAATGAAAATAAATAACACAGGAAATACATACGATGAGAGAAAACAAAACTCATATTACCAACATTAGAATATTTTCATAGAGGCTTCAAAAGCTTCTGCATATATATATTCAATTCAGCTCCAGAAAAATACAATGTAGTTCAAACAACCAAAAGGTGCCCTTACACTTCTGCCAACATTAATTCATTCAAAACTCCTAGTACTTATACAGTTCGATTACAATGGCTGAAACTGAAGCGTTTATATTTCTAAAACTGACTAAAATAATTACAAGCCAACGGTTTCGGTGGGTGAACCTATTTACAATGATTTAAACAAAAAAATGTTTCATAAACTAGGGATGGATCTCTTTGACTGCTCGACTTCCTCTGCACCATCTGTCTTGCTCTGATCTCCTGTCGAACTTGCCAGTTTGGTGACGACTGGAGGTTACTTATTGGTCCTTGGAATACTACATTTCGTCCTGCCCAGCCGCACGATCTCCTTCCACTGTGAGTCAGAAGGAATCTCGTAATCCATAATTTCCTTTATCAGAATCTCCAAATCAATGCAAGTAGCATAAGACATAGTTGGCATCCTAGTCTTTATTGTCTTAAACTGATTCAAAATCTCAAAGTCTGCAGCCAAATATTCCACCAAACTAGGTCCCTTCAGGTTCTCTTCTAGGCCTTCAAATTTGGAATGATCCATTCTGCACTGAGTGAGGAGAGAATTGTATTCCTCTTGATCGTATAATTTCCCTTTACCATCCCAAAATGGTGGGAGGCCCTTGATAAACAATTGTTCAAATGTATCCTTAAACTCTTGTATACTCTGTTCCATTTGCACAGCTTTGGTTTGAACCGACTTGAGAAAATTGTGCTTAGCAATGATCCTCCTGGCCCAAATGATCAGTGCAGTTATGTCTTTTACCCCAATGGTCTAAAGATCAGCAGTGGGCATAGAATTCAACAAATTAATAACGTTATGGGCCCATTCCGAGGGCTTTTTCGCCAGTGTCTCATTAACAACAATACATCTCCTTCGGGCAGTGATAGCCATGATGTCTTTGTCATTTATAAAATTCAGATAAACCCTAAACTTAGCAGCTTCAGCAACAACAACATCCCAAATTACATGTTTAGCTCCTTGCAACAGTACTTTGTCCTTCAACCTCGTCTTCAGCTTGTTCACCCTTTCTTGCAAATCTTGATTCTCCTTTTGGAATTGGGACATCTTTTCATCCTTCATTTTCATCTCTTATTGCAGCTTTTGTATGACCTCCTTAAGGCTCTTGAGCTCCCCTATATTTAAGCTTACTTGAGACATAGCCTGAACCAATCCATCATTGCTTGATCCAGTTTATGTAGTAGAAGGTACAATAGCCACCATGTCTAATTGTGTTGCCTATCCTTGTGACCAACTTTCTTTTTCCTTTTCCAGTTGCAATACTTTGGCTTTGTAATTTAGTGCTTCATGTATGAATGTCTCCTTTTCTTGCTCTAAAGCAACTACCTCTGTTGTCTATGGATGTTCTATGGCAGACATCTTCAGCTTCTTCTTCGGGATTTGGATCATCTTCTCTTTCTTATCTAAAGAATCTTTTACCCCTTAAGGGCCTTCAGATTCCAATATTTTGACTTGTGTCTGCCAGGATCTGCTGGATTCTTTTTCCTGCTTCAATTGTCCATCCAATTTGAGTGCATGGGTTGTCAGTCTTGAAACCCTCAGACTCAGACTCATGTAGTCTAAATATAGCATGTCACTAATGTTTCTGTGGAACTTTACCTTGTCTGGGGCACCAATATTTTCATAATGCAGCTTGATTTTAGACACTTTATCTTCATCTATCACTGCAATGTTAAAAGTCTTTCTTTCTACATCCCTGACTGAGAATAGGGAAGACTTATGCTGGGAGATTCTTTCTACCTCGGGTAACAAATCTCTTATTTCACTATTGACCATATTTCCTTTCACAGCATACTGATTCGCTAAATCTTCTTTGGATTGGTAGACTTCCCCAGATGTCTTGCTCAAGACATGTTTCTTGCTGCCGAAAGCCCTTGAGTTGCTTTCACCCTGTGGCATGCTCTTTGTATTAGCTTCTTCGTTTTTGGTTATTCTCTCCACCATTTCCATGCTCATTTTCTCCTTAGGTTCTTCCTCCTCCAAGTTTACTATCTGTGGGGACTATGTGATCTTCACCTTCTTGAGAACATTTTGCTGACCACTGGTGCCCAAGGCCTCTGAACTACTCCTTTTGTTATAAATACTCATCTTGGGAACTTTAGTAATCAACCTTGGAGAAGTTTTATGTGTCTGGATCTACTGTGGGGCTGACTCTATTTGTTGTGTCTGATCAAGTTGCAAAGTGATTTCCATATCCACACAGGTTTCCATATTTGCCAGCTTATTAAATCCTTCAATGTGCTCATGCTCGTAGGGGCCTTGTTTGCTCATCAGTATTCTCTTAGATATGACCTGATGCGGATCATATTTCCTCCCTAGTAATTGTGCAAATCCAAATTCATTGAGCTTGGCCTGGATCTGAGGCAAATAGGATCTAGTTTTTACCACAAAGGGTCCTATTATGAAGTGAAACTTTAAGTTAGATGCTTTATGTGTCTTCAAAAAATGTTTTGTTTCTAAGATGATTCTTTGCCTGATGAATTCCAGGGCAAAGACTCTGGGACTCAAGAAAATAGGGAAAATGTAAGGTCCCTCTTGATAACCATATACCCAAATCATAGTAAAACTCATCCCCCAACTCTGTCCATGTCCCCTAACAACTAACATCACATTTTCATTTATTAAAATTCAAAAAATACAATTGGCATATTATGTTGCTTGGTCATAGCCACATTCATATCTACATTATTCATTAATTAAACCGAGGATTATAGTGGGGATGTTACATTTGACATCAAAATTATATAATAAATTTTGATTTGGTGTTTATTTACCTAATTTATAATCATTCATGGTTAATTTAGCTAGACATAGCTAAATTTATAGAAAATAACACATTACTTGTAGTTGTAGAGGCCATTTTCTGGTTTGTTTGAAAGAAATTAGGTGGATGATAACATTTTTTTAATTTTTTGCAACAAGTTTACGAGCTTGCCGATGCTCTTTTATATTAAAGCACATGCCATGTACTTACATTTATTATGTACTTCTAGATAAGGGGAGAGGTGATAGTTGACAGAGGTATATTGTTCTCCACTATAGGAGTAGGCTAATAAGACATCATTATTTTTTGAATAGTGCACGAGAGTTAAGGCATAAGAAGGAAACACTTTAAAGTTGACGAGACATAGAAACTCATATTTTATATTACTGGGAAAATGATATTACAAAGAAATTTACATAGGAAACTTGCTCTGACTTCCTCACTTCTAAGAGCCATCACACATAGAAAGTACCAATCTAGGGACTAGAGTGCCTCAATCACTCAGTTTAAAGAGTCAGAATAGTCACAACGTTCTATGCTCATTCTTTGAAATGACTCATAGACTCACAATGCTAGATCTCTAATAAGTTTTTATTGACATAGAAGTCATAAGTTGAAGCGACCCTTTTGCATACTAAACCATAGAAGCTAAATTTTTATAGAATATTGCTCTCCCAAACTTTAAATGTTCAAATGAAGAGTCAAGAAACTTATTTATGTTTTTTGCAACAAGTAATAAGTGACTAGATACAAGCACTAAGCAATCAAAAGTAATTGGCACACAGTCCGACTACAAACTCTTTTCAAATCAAAGATTCCCAAGGAACTGGATTAGTGGTGGAATCCATTGATTATCTCATCCCTATGAGACTAGGCCATGAGGGGACCAATTCCATCTAATGACTAGAAAAATTACAAATGGATGACAATAGACACTGGTTGACACTATGTACAGATCCTTGCAAGGGCACAACACACTTCATTCGTTATATAAGAAAATTATCTACATAATGCAAATCCTATTATTCCATAAATACATCCTTGTCATCTGGAGGCAATACTGCTAGAGCCATTGGTGGAAAAATGGTGAATTTGAGTCAGAAAGGTGACTCGTCAAGTTCTGTTGGATTGTATTGATCAAGAAATCACGAGCTAAAATGAGATTTAACTTGACAATGTTTTTCATTGATTTTTGGATCTTCTGCCATAAGTTCTAAAGCAACGCCAAGATAAGAAATTTTGAACCAGAACCAGTAATAATGTTGAGCTCCAATAATCAAATTAGCTTCTAAATCTACCAACAATTGGTGGGTGACATGTTTGTAATCAATCCCGGGACATAAATTTTCCATAAATATTGCAAAATATCACGACCATAAATAAGCCACAATCATAGTGCAATCCATGACAATCCAAACTTATCCACGATATTTGATGAGTTCAAATATAGCACACCAGTTTCTGTAGTGGATGATTAGATCAATGAATTCCAACATTGACTATCCTATATGAAGTTCATGACCTAATACCTTCACATTTAACACATGATATTGGTTAAAGTATAAATAATTATTATATAGATCATATCTTAAAGCCCAATACTCCAAAATTTGCTACAGAGTTGGAGATTCTTTTATTATCTTGACAAAATAGTTCCAACAATAATTTCTTTCTTTTGGTTCTACTACAATTTGCTTGCCTTTTCTTTAGATGTTAAAACTTTGCAATAAAACACTTTTCAACTTGATTCTCTTGTCAACATATTTTCTATACTATTTTCCTTCCCTCGTTTATATTGGATTTCAAAATTAAATCCTTCTAACCAGAGGCTCCATGTACGAAATCTATTATTTCCTTGCTCAAGCAACTCTTAATTTTTTAGAATACATGTTATATGTTTTAGATATGTTCGGAAAATAAAATGCGCAGGCTTCAAAAATAATTTGAATCTCGTAATACTTCTTTTAACAACAATGGTTTCATTATGACTAGAAGGATATTTTAGTTTTGCATCTTTGAAAGTACTTGAGGCATGCATGCATACCTCATCATTCTTATTATTATTTTGAAGCAATACTCCTGACCATGTGAAATCAGAAGCATATGTCTCAAGGATACAGGGAATATTATCTTTGGGAAGCATTAAACTTGGAAGCTACCGAACCTTTTATTTAATTTGTTGGATTTCCTTAGTTGTTTGGTTTGTTAAAGGAATTGCATATTTCCTCAATTGTTTATACAGATATGCAACATCTTCAGCTTGACCTTTATAAAAATATCTTACATAATTCAATGCTCCTAGAAATCTTCGTAATTTTTTTCTATCTTTGATTTCATTTAAAAATGCAGTCAATTTTCTCAATACATGATTATGTAATTGAATCTTACCTTCTACAATAATCAAGGCAAGAAATTCTATCTTTGTTTCATCTAT
>SNQJ01S0113583.1:44496-56858 GCA_010110895.2 Picea sitchensis
AATGCTCCTAGAAATCTTCGTAATTTTTTTCTATCTTTGATTTCATTTAAAAATGCAGTCAATTTTCTCAATACATGATTATGTAATTGAATCTTACCTTCTACAATAATCAAGGCAAGAAATTCTATCTTTGTTTCATCTATCTCCATTTTCTTTTCTAACAAAGCCAAACCATGCTTATACATCTTTTGGTAAAATAGTTCTAGATTATTTACATATTCTTTGAAATCTTTTGAATAGTCTAATAAATCATCAATGCATACCAAAACGAAATCAAGGTCATTAAAAATGTCTTCCATGCACTTTTGAAATTCTGAAGGCACATTAGTAAGACCAAAAGGCATAACCTTCCATTGGTATTGGCCACATGGTACTGCAAACCTTGTTTTGAATATGTCTTTGAGTGCAATTCCAACCTTCTATGTTATGAACCAACACCTTGAGAATGATAAAAAATCAACGAGTAATAATCCACTTTGAGGGGGAAACTTCCTTTTACAATATATTGAATGTACAAGATGAGATAAGATTATCCTAAGAATAGTTCTCTTGGTATATATATAGGAGACAAGGGGTATAATTATAATTAAAGGGTGCAGTGAAGGGTTCTAGCCTACATACAAATATAACATTAGAAATGTAAGAATTCAATAAGGGGCTTAACATGGGGTTATGTACATAACATGGGGCATGGGGTTATGTACATAACATGGGGCTTTGTCTAGGGCTCAACATGCCCCTCCCCTTCAAACAAGTGTTTTCTTCAACACTTGACTAACCACGAGTGCTTCTGCAAGATGAACTCATCTTCCCATGTTACTTCTTCCACTGGTAGGTTCTTCCATTAGACAAGGTACTTTGTAATTGCTCTTTTTCTCAATCGCTTAATCCTTGTTTCAAGGATTGTTTTTGTTTCTAGTATGATTATCCCTTCTTCATTATTATCTGGTAAAATAATTTGGACTAGGATCTTGTTGTCGATGACCTTCTTTAAGCAAGAAACATGGAAGACTAGATGTACACTTGAAGATGGAGGCAACTTTAATTTGTAAACCATACTTCCAATCCTTTTCAAAACCTTATAGGGGCCATCATATTTAGGTGCTAATTTATTGCTCTTCTTTTGTTGCTTGAGGGACATATGCTTGTTGTTTCTTCCTATTTTGTGCCATAACCAAGTTGTCCTTCGATAGTTTGAGAACGTCTTATTGGTTCCCTATGTGTTCCTCCACTGCTTGAACCTTTGTATTCCCTTTCAAGGGTGATGTAATGGATGGAGGATGATATCCATAAAGTTCCATGAATGGGGACATTTTTTATGAAGTATGGAAGGATGTATTATACCACCGTTCTGCCAAGGGAAACAACTTAACCAATTGTGTCTGTTCACCAGATGAAAATCAACTAAGAAATCCTTCTAGACATTTATTCACAATCTCAGTCACTTACAATAATTTAGGGGAATCCATGTAGCTTTTGAATTGTTTCCATGAATGTTGTGGCTATTGTACTTGCTTTAAAAGGATGAGAAAGAGAGAAAAAGTGGGCATAATTTGTTATTCGATCCACTACTACTATGATGACAGTCTTTCCTTCAGATTTGGGTAAACATGTAATAAAATCCATGGAAACTTCTTCCCAACATTGACTTGGTATAGCTAATGGTTGTAGGAGACCCAACTTCTTGTTTGTCTCTCCCTTATTCTGTTGGTTGACCAAACATTCAGACACAAAATTTTGAACATCAGTTTTAAGACCTTCCCAAAAAAAATCCTTCTTGATCTCATGGTACGTTTTCAAGAATCTTGAATGTCCTCCTATAGGAGAAGTGTGCAATTCCAGAAGGACCTTACGTTTGAGTTGGGAATTCTTACATAAATATAGGCTATCATGATACCACAATAAATCATTCTTCCATACAAAATTATTTAATGAATTGGGGTCGTCTTGTAGTTGTTGAATGACTTTCCATACCTCTTGATCTTACTTCCATTATATCCTTGCTTCTTCCATCCAATCTGATTTTGGAATAGAAATAACACACAATGAACCTTTTGTTTCTTCTTCTTTCCTCGAAAGGGCAGCTGCCACAACATTATGTTTTCCTTTTTTGTAGATAATTTCAAAGTCATAACCTAGCATCTTTGTAGCCCATTTTTGTTTCTCTTCTAAAGATAATGATTTCTTTGAGAAGTAATTCAAACTATCATGATTTGTTTTTACTTTGAAGTGCCTTCCTATTAAGTAAGGGCACCATTTTTGAACTGCATGTAGTATCGCCAACATTTCTTTTTCATAAATGGGTTTGAGTGAGTTTTTTCCTTTAAGTTGGTTGCTTTCAAAGGCAAGGGGATTTCCTTCTTGCATTAAAACTACATCAATTCCATGGCCCGAGGCATTGCAATCCACAATAAATGTTTTTGTAAAGTTAGGTGTGGCCAAGACGAGAGTTGTACACATAGCCTCCTTAAGTTTTTCAAAAGTTTTGATTATTGCTTCAGTCCAAGAAAAATATTCCTTCTTTAATAATGTTGTTAGAGGTGTTGCTATTTAACCATAGTTCTTGAAAAAATTGTAGTAATAACCTGTTAATTCTAAGAATCATCTAAGTTTCTTCAAGGTTTTAGGAATTGGCCATTCCCTCATAGCTTTAATTTTATTAGGGTCCACTTTTACAACTTCATGAGATACAATATGGCCCAAATATTCCACTTCTTGAACCTCAAAGGCACACTTGGAAGGATTTGCATAAAGTTGTTTCTCTTCCAATAGTCGTAATACTCTGTCAACATGTTATACATGTTCTTCCCAATATTTGTTGTAGATTACCGTGTTAGAAAAAAAAATTCTAACACAATTTTTCTAAGGAAGGGCTTGAAAACAGAATTCATCAAGCTTTGAAATGTTGAAGGTGCATTAGTAAGTCTAAATGGCATAACCAAAATGAGTGCTTGCTTTTCTTCCAAGTCTCCTTCACTCAATATGACGAGTGCTTTCTTCAACTTGTCTATTGCACTGAGACAATACGCTATCTTGACAGAAGGTTAGGTTAGAGGATAAGCTCTATGATAAACTTTTAATCCTTCTAATAATTTGATCATAGCTTCAACATGCAACACTGATCAAGATAATGTCATGACAAATAAATGCATATTAGAGTAATCACACCTGGGTTGCATCATTCCTCTGAATGTGTTGGATCTTGAGATCCTTCTGGATCTATGGCAAGAGATCCCTTCTCCTGCAAATACTATTTAGGGTTTAACCATTAAACATATGTGAGTACATACCTCTGATGACATTTGCAGGTAGTGGCTCCATCTGGTAGCAACGGTAATTATTACCAAATGGCATTTGCATGTAGTGGCACCATCTAGTAGCACCATCTAGTAGTGTAATGATTACCAACTCTTAAGAAAAACTTCAAGGGTGACTGCAAATCGCTCCCACGACCGCAACTCAGAATCGGTAATCGCAACCAGTTTTGTGCAACTTAGGGTTTGATGAGAAAACCTTAATTTTCAAATTTCAAATTTTGAAATTCGATCCGTGGAATAGATGCTCGGGTCGAGTATGCAGTATGTCGGGTGCAGTCGCAATTTCAAAAATCCAACTTTTACCCCCTCAAACTTGATCTCATGGATTTATAGACCGTGTCGCACTTTTGGTACTTCCGGTAATTCTCGGGTACTTCGTAATTGCTCGTACTTCAGGAAATTAGGGTTTCAATTTTTTCGGGAGATCTATACACTGAAAAGGTGTTTTGAAGGTGCCAAAATGATCCTTTTGGGAGGGCACAACTTCTAGGTGGTTTTGGAGTCAAAAGCTTCACTTTTGAAAAAAACCCTAATTTTCGCGTACCTGCATCAGTTGACGCTCTTACAAGTAAATATGCTTCTTCGTGGTGGCCTCGAGCACCATGTTAATGTTTATGCCATTATTATAGTTCTTTCATTTCAATAGATAACATCAACATAAGAACAAGACTACTGAGAAATACACATTCACAAGAGATACAACATTTATCCCTGAAACTCCTCTTAGGGGAAGAAACCAAGAAAACTTCCAATATAGATAGCCAATACAATGCCAAGAGATTCTATCTAAATATATACCTCCAAGATATGCACCACTCTCTCTCTCTCCTTTGCTCTAATGATCAGAACTTGTCTCTAACCAGCAAGTGAGAGAACAAATGAGGCTCTAGCCTCCTTTTATTTATACAAGTTCTGCACGCAGAAGTGTCTCTTCACCGGCAGGTCTAATTTTTCTTAATCTCGGTGGGTAAACCCACCTTTTATTATATTTCCGGGTCTCAAAAATAACTGTTGGGGCCAACTTCATATTCTGCCTATTATAATTGTTTGTTGACCAATCCGCGAAAAGGATTTGGTCCTATTACAATATCCCATATGATCAATCCAATAAATGGGATTGATCCCATAAATAAAATATGAATTATAATAAGAATACTCTTTGCGCTTACATTATTTCAACATTGATAACGTACTAATGCATGACAAGATATCATGGAGTAGTCTCTTTTAGATCAATCTCTTGTGATGGTTCCAATTCTGATCTTCTTCCTCTTCACAACAATGTAGAATAATTTCTTCCTCACTACATTTATGCCCTTTACTGTACTTGTTGTCACAATTGAAACATAGACCCTTTGCTCTTCTTTCATCCATTTGTTGAGGTGTCAACCTTGTAGGTTTATGAGAGGGGACATGGTGCTCTCTATAGTTATTAGTGGCCACTCTTCTAGTAGCCATATTTTTGTTTTCCACTTTCCTTGCCATACTGAAGCCTTGCTCTAAGGATTTAGGTTCGAAGAGACACACCTCATGTTGAATGTTCTCCTTTAAAGTGCCCATAAAAAGATCTAACAAATTAGCCTTGGGAATGTCCTTTACCTTGAGACCGAGTTTTTGGAATTGTTGAATGTGCTCTGTAATTGAACCTTTTTGTCAAAGATTTATAGATTAACTAAAGAATGTATTGCTCTTAATATCCCCACAATGTGATATCAATTCATTTGTAAAAATGGACCAATAGATAATAGTATTCTTTTTTCTTTCATAAAGCCATTGATGCCACAAAAATCATTCATTTTCTAAATATAAGGATGCAATAGGTACCTTTTGTAATCCTGGTATTTGGTTTAGATCAAATAATTGCTCCATCTGGAATATCCATGTGATAAGATCTTTACCATCAAACTTCCTCATATTAATCTTTGGAATGAAGTAGTACCTTGGTGCCACATTGAAACCTTGATGATGTGGATCTTGAAGTAATGAGTGATTATGAAATTCAGTATTTGTGCTATCCAACTGTGATAAAATACTCTCCATATGTGATTGAGTCTCAACACCATTGTTCTCCTTATTTTCCCGATTTCCTTGGATCTCCATATCCTTTTTAAAGTTTGTCTGTAAGAGCATGGCTTCTATGGATTTTTTCATTTCATTCATGGATTTTTCTATGGATCTTTGCATTTCATTTATGGATTTTTTTACTTCTTCCTTATTTTCATGCATCTTGTTTTCCATTTGTTCCGTCTTCTTTTCTATCTCTTGAATTTTTCTTTATGTATTTACCAACTCATCACTTGTTATTGACCTAACACTCCAATCATCAAGTTGGTCCTCCAATTTGGATATCTTGTTATGTATCTCCTCATTTTCTTCAGGAGTTATAGATGACATTTCTAGAGGTTTAATTGGTGTTGAATTATTTTTTGGAGCTATGTGGGGTAAAAATAACAACACTCCTCTGTTTTCTCTTTATCACAAATTTTAAATCACCAAAAATAAATCTTCCAATAAAACTTTATGCCAATTGTAAGTTATGTACCTTTCAAACCCTTAATTTGAAGTAAGTTTGGATGGATGACCTTTGTCCTGATATATCTATGAACTTTGAATCTTCTGAGTCTGAAATTTTGGCATGTAGTATTATGATATTTCTTAAATTCTTGAAAACTTCACAGTCTGAACCTTCCATGATAAAAGGTTATAGTAAAAATACCAAAATGTCTTGTTTAAGACTAATTTCAGGATTAGTAAACAACCCCAACTTCCACGAGAGATATCTCACAAATTATAATGATTAAAAAAAAATAAAAAAATTCCACATGTACTTCGCTATGTCTCCTTAGTATTATGAAAATTTAAGAGTTGGAAACTTCATAGGAAAAAAGTTATAGCGAAAATTAGAAGCCGACTCTTTTAAAACTGATTTCGGGATTAGTCACAAGCCTCATATTCCATGGACTATATCTCTGAAATTATAGCAAACCAATATATGCAATTTGGACCACCTGTATGAGGGTATGTTTCCTTAGTCCCACAAAATCATATTGTCTGAAACCTCCCAGAAAAGAAGTTATAGCGAAAATTCCAAGATGACTCGTTTAAAACTAAATTCAGGATGAGTAAAAAACCCTACCGTCCACAGGCTATATCTCTGAAAGTATAACGACCCATAACCTGAATTTTTTACCACAGGTACCTTGATATGTCTTCTAAGCAACCTCTAGATTTGTCACCGTCTGAAGCATCCTAGAAAAAAAGTTATGGCGAAAATGCCAAGATGATTCGCTTGAAAAAGCAAAACCCTAGGATTGATACTTTGAAACCAAATGTTATGAACCAACGTCTTGAGAATGATAAAAAATCAATTAGTAACAATCCACTTTGAGGGGGAAACCTCCTTTTACAATATATTGAATGTACAAGACGAGATAAGATGATCCTAAGACTAGTTCTCCTTCAATAAGACAAGGGGTACAATTATAATGAAAGAGTCCAATGAAGGGTTCTAGCCCACATACTAATTCAATAAGGGGCTTAATAAAGGGTTTTATACATAACATGGGGCTTTTTCTAGGGCTTAACATAGTAAAATCCACTTTTTAAGTCAAATTTGTTGAATTCATTATAGCTATGAATCTCATGCAACCGACTTTCTTTATTTGGGATCATATATCTAAGTGGCATTAGTGTTTGATTCAATTTTTTTTATAGTTTATCACCATTTTGGGCTTTCCCCTTTTTCGCTCATAATGTTTGTTGACATAGAAGGCATGACATGCCCAAGGATTTCGACTCTTTCCAATCAAACCTCTCTCAAGAAGTTCTTAGATCTCTTATATGCAATGTTTATGTTCTTCAGGAGACATTGGATTTGTAGCAACCTTATGTGGAACTCCTTCGAAGTCTTCTCTATAGAGTAGGTCTAAAAAATACTATTCTACGGACCATAAAACATTTGGGATCTTAGATATGCACCATGACTTCAATTTTTTAACTATAGGGACAAGAAACGATTATCCATGTAGATTAACATTCGTTATAATTTTCTTAATCTTGGAAATCTTTTCCAAGGATGGCTTTGGCCCTCCAGGATAAGCAACAACATCAGGTATCCTTATCTCATATGTATTTTTGTAGGGAACTGTTGTCAGGGCACTATTTACAGACAATGTTACTTAGTGTAGCCTAATGTAAAAGGCACGTGTTTTTGTACAAAATCCTATCCTAATAACACATCTACACCAATATTATATTCATTCAATGTGATTGAGGTTTGCAGATCATTAATAAAAACTAGGAGATCAGGAGAATATCTTGAAATAGCCAAAGGCTTGCCATTGATAGCTTGACTTTAGTTTGAGAAGGCTCCCAAAGATATTGAGGAATAACTCCTGACTTTGCACATGACATCATTGCACACATGCTCCCAAAGATACCGAGGAATAACTACTGACTTTACACATGACATCATTGCACACATTATGCATCTAATGTATAACCTTTGTAGCCTTTTACTTTGATAGTGATTGGAATGACCACTCTATCTTTAATTGCTTTCACCTCACAGGGTGATGGTCTAAATACTCGTAGTATTGGAGGATTTGCTTGGTTTGTAAATTCCTGTAAGCAATATGAGAGATTTAGGGCTTGCGAGGGTGGCCACAAGACTATACAAAACATTAACTAATGGTAGGGCTAATTGGATTTGCATCCACACCATTTTGAACTTGAACTACATCTATATTATTTTTAGGTTCATGACCATTTAAATGACCCACTACATGCCTAAGGTCAAACGTGACTTGACCAAGTGAATTAAGGTTGATGCTTTATAATATCCACTTATTACAATTACCATGGTGTGGTTTGTAATGAATAAAACTCTTCAAAATTAAATTTCCAAACTCAAATTTTAATGTTGAAATATAATTTGAACCTAACTCAATTTTTAATGTTAAAACACAATTAATACTTTAAAGGTGTAGTTTATGATGTTGATGATTAACGCCCATTGAGACCAAAACTGGTCTATCAGACCTCAAGAAAGGTAAGACATTACTTAGATTTCTTTAGAATATTATTTATGTTCTCAAAAGACATTAAGAGAAGCATTCAAATATCACCATAGTTTTTTTTGACTTAGGAGGTTAGGAATGTCGATATGTGACAGATATTTTGAAATTGTGATCTAATTTGGGTATATGCAAGACACTCTATGAGAAAGTGACTTTCATCTTCAACCCTCTTACTGTCTCAAAGATGACAGATTCTTGTGTCCCACAATGTTTTGAGAATTGCCCAATGTCTAGTTTCACTATATAACTAGTAGGAGTTGATTCATATTTTGACAATAATAATTTTCTTCATTGTGCTATTGAAAAAATAAATACTTTTCATCTTCTAAATTATATAAATACCTTTACATTTACATAAATAAAACATATAATATATCTATATCCATCACACTAATAAAATAAAATAAAAAACATTAATATCCAATTTAATGTTAACTATTTAAAAACAAAATCCAAAAAATATTAATTAATCAACTAACACTCAATCTTTTAAACATCCAAAAGTGTTACTTATTATTTTAAATCCCTCTCACAAGCTGAATCTAACCCCCTTTTACTTCAACACTCAATCTTTTAAACATCCAAAAGTGTTACTTATTATTTTTAATCCCTCTCACAAGCTGAATCTAACCCCCTTTTACTTCAACATGAAAAGTTCTAAATTTGTACGTTTGGTTCTAAAGCATATAAAAAACTAAGTAGCTAGTCCTTACCCACATATCCATTTAGTATCTTTATTATTTGATAATTCATGATCGCCCTTTGTATGTTTTCAAAATTAGTTAGTACATAATGAAGTCTAAGTAGTTATTCCTTACCCCATACCCATTTAGTGCCCTGCATTATTTGATAATTCATGCTCACTCTTCCTTTCTTAGTCTACTACTGTATTATTTGATAATTCATGCCGTCTCTTCCTTTCTTAGTCTACTACTGTATTATTTGATAATTCATGCTGTCTCTTCCTTTCTTAGTCTACTAGGAACGCCATAATCACGAGTTACTTCCACTCTAGCTTTACAGTGTGATTCTGGCATTCTGTTGGGCACTCTGTGATCCTATTCATCTCAATCAACAAATATAAACAGGACGATGATAGTATGCGGGAGATCGAAGTTCTTGGTACCCACTTTGCCAAATCCAACTCCCATGTCGGTTCCTCTGCACCACAACAGCAGCAACAGGTCAGGAGTTTCACCTTCAATCATCTTTGAATTCTTTTATAATGCTTTCCCAACAATGAGCACAAGTATCAGCACCGAGGACGAAACAAGCCCACCAAATGAGATTCAAGAACAAACAGAAAAACGAGGTAGTGCGGTACGTTCTTACCCCTGGCTGTCCTTAATCCCATCAGAGTTAACTCCGCCTCGTACCGTGGATATCCTGCTTGAACATCAAGAGAATCCGAGGTGTGCATTGGACTTTTTCTATTGGGCTAGACGGCAATCTGGGTTTCAACACACCCTCAAATCACTGGCCACCATCATTCATATCCTTGTCAAGGGATGCATGTTGAACGATGCCTATGGTCTAGTCAGTAGGTTTATACTGCTGAATAAGTGCAATAACAGAGTGGTTTCAAATTGTGGGGTGTTCRTTGAAGGTTTTGAGAAATGGGTATCTCTTCCAACYGTGTTTAGTTTATTAATCAGTGCCTGTGTTCAGCATARGATGATTGATGAGGCACTTCAGATACTTGAYGTCATGAAAGCCCGGGGTTCGGCTCCCACAGTTAAGTCTTTCAATGCCCTGCTCAATGCTCTGCTTCGGTCAAAGCGAACTGATGAATTTTGGGACACTGTTAGGGCAATGAGTGGACTCGGTATTCAGCCGWGTTTGTATACTTTCAATATTGTAATAGRTGGGTTCTGTCAACAGGATAGAGTTGAGAAAGYCGATGAATATGTGATTCAGATGGAGAGAGATGGATATGATCCTGATGTGGTGATATACAACACACTCATAGATGGGTTCTGCAAGGCAGGGGARCTTTTGAAAGCCAAGGATGTGTTTCTGAAGATGGTCGACMAGGGGATATTGGSAAATGAGTGGACCTATAATATATTGATTAGTGGGCATTGCAAGAAAGGTGACGTGAAGGGAGCCCTTGGGCATTGGCATAGTATGTTTGAGAGTGGTCTGGTGTCGGATTCTGTCACCTACAACACTCTAATCAATGTATACTGCAAAGAGGGTAATGTGCAGCAGGCTTTTAAGTTGTGCAAGAAAATGTGGCAGATGGGTCTTGTCCCCAATGTTAGAGCTTATGGTGCAATTATTGGCGGACTCTGCAAAAGGGGTGATATGCAAGAAGCTGAGAATCTTTTGAAGGAATTGGAAGATTATGGGCCTTCTCCCAATCCTATAATCTATAATATAATGATAAATGGATACTGTAGGCAAGGGAGAATGGATGAAGCTTCTGGACTCCATGATAAAATGGTCCAAAGGGGTCTTGTACCTGATGTTGTTTCATACAATGGGCTCATCAATGAATTGTGCAAGAAGGGCATGTTGCAAGAAGCAGAACATAAAATGACGCAAATGATTCAGAAAGGTTTGGTTCCAAATTTAATTATTTACACGACACTGATTAATGGACATTTCAAACAAGGGAGCTCAGAGTTGGCTCTGAGGCTATGGGAACAAATGCTAGAAAACGGTATTCTTCCTGATTCTTTTGTCTTCAGTTCAATGATCTATGGACTTTGCCAAAAAGGAGAGATGCAAAAAGCACATAATTTCTTGAATGAAATGCTTAATTCAGATTTGGTTCCTAGCGCTCATTTATGCAATACTCTGATGCAAGAGGTTTGCAAGGAAGGTAACATAGCACAGGCATTTATTATTAGGAAAGAATTAGAGGAAAGAGGGATCATCCATGGTGCCAAACCTTTCACTGCAATAATTACCGCTCTTCGCGAAAGGAGACACAAGCTCTTCGTGAAAGGAGATGCAAGCAGGGCTAACAATTGATAGAAATTTTGAAATGGGTTCTTCTAGTCATCATTGATCTTTCATATAGCAATTGGTTTCGGGAAAGTTGGATGTCCTTGTTTTTAAGAGCAGATACCTGTCAGTGGCTTATGCAAGGGAGCTGCTATGAAATCAATATTATTAATTCTAGTAAAAGTCTGTCTTGGAAGCTTTGATAGGGTCCAGAGCCTGGATGAGGTATGCCATTTGAAAATTGAAACTATCATGGAACACTGGTTTTCTCTTGCTCTCCATTGGCACGATTTTTCTTAAAGTGTCTTCTCTAACTGCATGGTTTCTTTTAGAATTCTGTTAGAATTAGGAAAGTAATGCAGGACAGAGATGTCTTTTTATAAATTTCAGTTAGAGGGGCAGCTAGCACACAGTCATAGATAATCAATTTGCAAGTACACACAAGACTCAAGTCTGAATTAAACTCAACCAGTGTTCTATTTCCTGGTTAGCAAAACATTAGATCATCTAAACAGAACCTAATATGGAAACAGACTTAATTAATCACTGGATCTGGTACGAATTAGCTCAAGGACAAATTTAAGTAAAGGATCTAATATAGATCTAAAGTAACAGATCTGAACTAGAAATAGATCAAAGCTCAAAAGCAATATCCAGATCTGAACAAGTAAACTGATCTAATCTCTGCAAGTAGTTAGACAGTAGAAAAACTTCAGAAAACAAAAGACAATTTATAGATCTGACTGTAAAGACTTACTTGGAACCTTACCTCAAAACCCTGAAGGAGAGCAGCCACACATAGGTAATGTAGATCACTGAAATATGCTCAGAAAAAGTCCAGTTCATAGATCTACCATGTAGGTTAAATCTCTTGCCAAGAGATGAATGAATTTTCTTGCCACCAAGGAGAGAGGGTCACAAGGACTTCACACATGCATTTCTAAAGTCAAACCCTCACATGCATTTCAATCACCCAAACCCTCACACAGAAATTCTGTGGATAAAAACCCTCACA
>SNQJ01S0113584.1:0-18416 GCA_010110895.2 Picea sitchensis
CAAGAAGTGCCCCCAAGCTTGTGCACAAGTCAAACATTTCATCCACAACTTGGCCTTGTCACAACCCACCAAGTCTATGCTCAAGTTGCCTCTGTGATGGGTCATTCCATCGACCCCTCACCAAGCCTATGCCCAAAATGTTTTACCAACAAGTGCACCCCTCCCCCACCATTGTTATGGCTACAGTAGTGGTGAAGAGCCAAATTTGTTCTTACACCACCTGTCACGACCCCATAGGATGTTTGATCGGATCTTGTGATCATTCACCTCCTCAAGGCATGAGACACCACGATGATTCTTACTTGGTTTCATTGAGTCACACTCATATGCTAGTGCAAATCTTGCTTACTTAGACAATTTTTAACACAATTTAACACTTAGTCTTGTTTAAGCATAAATCCATGAACATGAGAATCCAAGAGAACCACTGCGAAAAAAACAAAGATGACACAAAAATAGTGCGGGTGACACAAACTATACCTAACACTCGACTAAGTCTTTTTTATTGTGAAACAATTACAATATGAGCACTACCATCTTGGTTTACGACTTTGACAGAGTCAAATGACATGCCTCACCCCACCAAGACACTCAAGAACATATTTGTCACACCAAAACTCTTTTTTGCAACTGTCTCTGCAACCACCTATGGTACACCTCAAATGTGCCCACAACCGCAGACTTGTTTTCCCTTTTTTATCACAGACTTTCACCAAGCTAAAATAGACTTTAGTTCTTCCTCACACATGTCTCCAACAGAACCGTGTTTCCAAACTTCCCCAAAACCTCCCAAAGTGTCTATCTCTTAGCTACTTGTCTTCCATCTTGGAAAATCTGCCTCAGTTCGTTGCGTCATAATTGCCTCAAACTTGCTCTCCAAATATCTTGGCAATAATGCTCTATGCCTTCTTTTGGTTATGCGCCCTTGCTCTTATATGGAATCCAAGGGTCACTTGTTCTAAACATAATTCTCTTGGGTGTGTTGTGCCCCTTCACAAAGTCGCACTCAACTAGTTTGTCCTGCCCCCTTCATGGACCCAATGCTCCCATATAATCCCATGCACTCATCAACCATCGTCTCTTTGGACTGGTGTGCCCCATCCTTGGGCACGCATCCCTTGCGTTGTGTGCTCTTCTCGTGCCGACCTTTGTGACTCCTCGTGGGTGTGTTGATGGGGTCATCCAACCTCTTCGCGCATGCCCATGTTGTCGAGGGAAAACATGTCCATTCCTTGGGTAGGCTCCCAAGTTTCCTCGCCCTTGCCCAAATGTAACCCAAGTCTCTATCAATCATCCTAAGGCATGTAAGGTATGTGCCCCCTTGGTGTCACGTGTCACCATCGTGTGTCCAAGGTGCTCCTGCTCACACCCAAATGTCTTCGTTCGCCCAACCGATCACTTCTTCCTTCTTCTCTTCGCTCGTTCAACTGTCGAATCTGCCCAAAAAAACACGCACACTCAATGGATGTTGTGGAAGACCTTACAATAACTTCCTTATACTTATTTCCAAACGAACAAGGTTGGGTTTTTAGTTTCAAATTTTCTCTCTCCATGGTCGAGACCAATGCGTCAACATAATTTAGCTTTTGAAGTTTTTTGAAATGATAATAACTTTATCATTATCATGATACGATTCTTCTCTTCAAATATAATGATATGATAAGCACTTTAAGCACTGAGCTAATGGACTCTATACTCTATTTTGTATTGTCCTAATAAATATTTATTTTTGAACTAAATTAATCATAACATTTCAATATATTATTCAAATAAAATTTTAATATCAAATTCAATTTACGAACATCGCTATCACTTGTTTTGCAAGTTTTGACTTGAGTTTAATTTAAGATATATTTGCACTTTGTTAATTTATATATTTTTAAATTATTTTTTATTTATAAAATAATAAAATGTTAAAATAAATAAGTTATTTATTATTTTTTAAATTATTGGGTCTAAAGGTCTTTTATAGTTGGGAGAGATGTCCATATAACATAAGGTATTAAAATAATATTAAAAAATTCACAAAAAATAAATTAATATTAAATTAATAATAAAATATGTAAAAATATGTAAAAATAAAAAAACACATATAAACAACATGTATGTTGAATTAATCAATGGAGGCAATAATCAAAACACCTATATAGTACCACCAACATAGATCTATCTTAACAAGGGATTTATCAAGTTCCTAGAGGGATCAAATCTCTAGAGGTGCAAACTTTTAACCTTTCCTCAAGTTTTGCACTATAAAAAATGTTTTCACCTCAAGATAGATATTGAAACTCTCTGGGTGCTTGATAAATCCAAGGTTAAGATACATCTATGCTTGATAAATTATTCTTTTTTCATTTTTAAAATTGATTTTCATTAATATAAAAATATATTGTTTTCTTTCTAAAATTTATTTAAAATTATTAAATTATTCTTTCTCGTTTTTAAAATTAATTTTCATTAATATAAAAATATATTGTTTTCTTTCTAAAATTGATTTAAAATACAAGTTTTTTATATTTTTTCATACACTACCTTTTAAAATTATAGTCTCTTACAACATTTTTAGACTGGTCAAATTTTCAAACAAAATTTGTATAACAATATCTTCATAAATCTTGTGCCTAGTTTGAACATTTTTCTCTAAGATTACCATAGCTTTGTTTCCATAAAATTAGGTCGTTTAAATAAATTTAGTGAGCTTTTCTTTTTGGACATGATTAAGTTGATTACTTGAGTGGGCATCTATGCGAGAGTTCCACGATATGTGTTGATTTTTATTGGATTTAGCTATCACCATGATGAATTGGGATTGTGGTTGTAAGGATCTTTGCACAGATAGAATGCTAAAACTTATCATAGACCAAAAAGTTAACCAATTAAAATCACAACAACAAAATTAAGATAACACATATTATAGATGTAAAAGTTAACCAATTAAAGTCACAACAACATTAAAAATCGCAACAAAATTAAGGCTCATAAATAAGCACTTGTATGAATCAAACACTCCAAGAAAAGAAAATAATGCATTTCCTTAGGCACTAGGTACAATCATATGTACATAGGGTATCAATTCTTTCTTTTATTTTGTGGGCCAATGGGAGCCACATCTTTACTTCAATACACTAATACTAATCTCTTTCCTTCCAAGATGACAAATGAGATATGTGGGAATTTATCATTGTTGAAAGAAAAATAGAACTCGTCATGTTGAACATGTATCTAATTTATTTTTTCTATTCATATGTACATAGGGTATCAATTCTTTCTTTTATTTTGTGGGCCAAGCAACTTTCATGGGAGCCACATCTTTACTTCAATACACTAATATTAATCTCTTTCCTTCCAAGATGATAAATGAGATATGTGGAAATTTATTATTGTTGAAAGAAAAATAGAACTTGTCATGTTGAACATGTATTTAATTTTTATTTTCTATATTCTTTGCTTGTGTAGTGCTAATATGTTAATGTGCTTGTGTTGAGTTTTATTGATACTATGTGGTTATAACCAATGTGATTGTGTTGGAAGGTAGTTTGACATCACTTTACTCATAGTACAAGGTGTTTACTTAGAATTTCAAGATTTGGCAAATGTGGTTGAAGTCTATTTCCATCATGTTTAGGTGTGCTTACAAATGATATTACAAGGTGTTTACTTAGAATTTCAAGATTTCACAAAAGTGGTTGAAGTCTATTTCCATCATGTTGATTTATGCCTACAAATGCAAGGACAAATTTGTGATTTTTTTTTTATGAAGAGGTGGAAGTGAGGCATTGGGAGCCATGAACCCCATTTTACATAAAATGTTTTCCATGTGTTTGAATGTGTCTAAAGAATAACATCTTAAGGTATTTACCATTTAACCTAACTTTTTTGGATTGAATTTTGGTGTCTAAAAAATAGCATCCTAAGGTATTTACCATTTAACCTAATTTATTTGGATTTAATTTTGATAAAGAATAACATCCTATAAGGTATATACCATTTAACCTAACTTTTTTGGATTAAATTTTGGTATTTACCATTTAACCTCACTTATTTGGATTGAATTTTGGTAAGTTTTTAATAGAACAAGTAAGTAAACTTTGGTATATATATATGTGTAATGTTATGTGTGCTTTACATGTTTACCTATTATATCTAAATTCTTTTATGAATAGCCTAAATGAAACTTTATAAAAATTAAACATTGATTTATGATGGAAAATTTCTTATTTCTTATTATTAGATCCAACTCTTTACCTAATAAATTTATGATTGTTATTATTTTTGTTTATGAATTACTTTACCAATTACTAAGTATTCTTGACATCTTTATTTGTATTATTCATTTAAAATAATAATGATTTATTCTCAAGTGATAATTTAACGATTTAATTAAAATTTCTTAACTTAATTAATATACAAAATGTTAAAATATAAAAAAAATCTCTCAAGTGTCATCACCCATTTTACAATTTACAATATACATACTCTATGAATATATATACTCTAGGAAGTGTCATCACCCATTTATTACGCCGAAAGGCGTATACCTATTGACAATGGGCAAATTTAATAGGGGTTTAGTGGTTAATAAGTTTTCTATGGACAGGATTAAATATGGCTGGAATATTCTTAGTAGTCACACAAAATAAATGGCTGTGATTTCAATCATTAACTTCCTAGCTATTATAAAGACATCAGTTTATGTGTTTACTTTTTTTACATTTACCTAATCATATTTAAAATTACTTTGATAGCTAGCCGTTGCCACGTAAGTGATTAGAGAAATTAAAATGTGCTTACCAGATAAATGAAGCCCACCAGTTTATTTGTTAATAGATAATAAAAATTTAATATATTTTTAGAGAATTCATTTTCATCTTCTCAACCTTTCAGCGTTCACCAGCAGCTATTTTGCTGCTGTGCTAGTCTAAGTATATATATATATGTAAATATCTTTGAACTTTGATGTGAATATGATGAAAATGGCCTGACAACTTTGCTAGTCTTGCTAGTCCTATATTGCCAGTCATATTGAGCCTCACAAGCAGATGGTCAACCGCGAGCCTAGAGCTCCCAAAAGGGTGGAGGCGCTCTTGCGTCATACTGTTAAAGTGCTGATCAAAGGATGCAGGCGCTCTTGCGTCATAAGGATGCTGATCAAAGTTGCCAATATGGATCAAGTCCGGTGTCACATCGCTGACATCAGATCGTCTATGTTGGTCAATGGACACCAATAGCTCAGACATTTTGGTGCGATTGAACAATCTTTTCATAAACCAGGCATAACTAAAGCAAATTATCAGATACCTTTCAGCAATTATTCCGAAATTCTGAGAGTTTTTTTCTTAAAAAAGATCCAGACTTATAATATGCACCAACAAACAAAAAGCTTGAAAAACCATTAAATTTTTTACAGTCAATGCCCGGATGGTAACAAGGATGATAATAAGATCTAACTACAATAACCAAAATTTACATATCATTGTCAGGAAGAAACAGTCAAACAGAAAATTGCGAAATTCTTTGTACCGGCGTTTTTAGTATTGAAGCACACAGCTTGAGATATTCATTTATATCAACGCTGGGGTTGGCAGTGCCCAGATTTTCAAGTGTAATTCTTGAAAAGCTGTAATTTCAGCGCTCTTTCAATGTTTGATTAATTGCTTCAATCCACGGAGAAGATTCATTACTCGCTAAAGTCTACAGCCAATCTCCATAAAACATTTCAAGTCTGGAATTCCCGATCTGTTTTCTTTTAGGGTTTCTCTTCTTCTTCTGTGATAGCCCTATTTCTGGGTGTCCCTATTAGATGTCGTCACGCCGGCGATTACGTGGAACCTTCCAAGCAAACTGCCATTGATGAGGGCGGCATCCGAATCATCAGCGCGGGGAAGGTGAGCGCTTGGAACGTCCCATCGATACATGCACCTGGCCGAGAAAATCCTTTCTCCACCTCGTGTTATCTGACTAAAGAAACGTAATATGGATTACATCCTGTTCCAGCGCATACACGGAGGTATTCCGTGGTATTACAGTTAGTAATTCACGTGTACGTGGTGGATTCGTGTACAGAGGTGTTGACCAACGAGAAAACTAGAATTCTGGTTTGAATGCAATATAAATGCTCACGGAAGATCACCTAGGATTCAACTACGTCTAACGATCTCCGAGAGAGACATTCAATTGAATTGTGACAACAAAGAGGGCAAAAGGAGGGATTTTATTTACTGCTAGCATCACGGTTGCAGAGCGTCATCATTAGGCGGTTTTCGAAGGCAACAAGGGCCACCATCATCATCAACAGTAGCAGCAGCATCCGCAGATTGTGAACATGGCCTGCCTTGTAGCAGGGATTTCTCCCTCTATGCGCGATTCTGATACTGAAATATCGGCAGGTTCCCCTTGGAACCGTGGTTTCCAAACCCCCAGGACCAGCGGCATCCAGGCCAGTTTAGTGGGGTCTGGGCTGAGCGAGAGCGGGAAGAGCCCGGTCTCTGTCTATGTCAATGTCCCGGAGGAGGATGGTTCGATTGCCCGAAAGCGCCCTTCGCTTCCACTAAAGAGGAAACGCCAGCAGAGACTGGATATTCCGCTCCAGTTGCCGGGCCTAAATGCGCTGTTCTCCGAAAGCGGTGGAGGGACGCCATTGTCAATGTTCTCCGGTGATTCCAAACAGGCCTTCTTTGGTGTCTTTGATGGTCATAGCGGTCGGAAAGCTTCAGATTTCGCTGCCGAAAATATTGGGAAGAATATTGTCGATGCTATGCTCGGCATGGGTGATGAAACAGAGAACATACTTGAACAGTCTGTTAGAGCTGGGTACTTAACAACAGATGCAGAGTTTTTGAAGCAGGAGGTTGGTGGCGGTACTGCTTGTGTAACTGTTGATGGTAACTTAGTGGTTTCCAATGCCGGGGATTGTCGAGCAGTTATTAGCAGAAACGGTGCTTCTGAAGCCCTTACATGTGATCATCGAGCTGGAAGGGAGGGCGAGCGACAACGGATAGAGAATTTGGGTGGAATTGTGGACCTTCGCCACGGGGTTTGGCGAGTTCAGGGGTCTCTAGCTGTAACTAGGGCAATAGGCGACTCGCACATGAAAGAATGGATAACCGCTGAACCAGACACCAGAAGGATTGAAATAACATCTGATTGCTAGTTTTTAATTTTGGCATCAGATGGGTTGTGGGATATAGTCAGTAATCAAGAAGCAGTGGGTATTGCCAGGCCTTTCTGCGTGGAGAAGCAGCCTAATTTGACACCATTAGGTGGCGGCCCTATAGCTGCTTGCAAAAGCTTGTAGAGGTAGCAGTAACCAGAAAATCAAATGATGATATTAGTGTGATGATGGTACGACTCAGACATTTTGCAAAATAGGGAGCCGTGCACGGATGGCTGCCATCAAAAGAAGCCTCGATTAACAACCATCTGACCCCAAATTGAGAGTTGGATGGCAAACACCTATATTCATTTTTTGTACGGTACTGTAACTTAATCGATGGTCAAATGATTCTTTTTCACAAGTCTTCTTTCATTCGATTTCGATCATCATACTTGAATCGCCACTCATTTGATATAAAAATTATATATACATTTAACCAGGTGTATACTTACATGATCAAGCTATATGCTGTCTATGTTCACAAGATCATAAACTTTGCCACAGATAACAGACTTTGATGGTTTAAAGAAAGAAGCAATGGAATTATTGGTTAGTCAGTAAAATGGAGGAACAGACAAAATTGTTATAGATGTAAATCCGATTCACAATTTGATTGAGCTACTTGAACATATCCCGTAGAAGGGAATGTCAAGAAGACAACCTTTCATGGTAAACGGAGGAAAGTTATTATTGATAGACAGAATTGTAGTAGAGGTAAAACTCATTCATAATTTGACAGGGTTGCTAATTGAAAATAGCCATTAGAAACAAATGTTAAAAAAACAACTTTGTTGAAGAATTTTAAGATGAATGGAATCTGGAAAAATTTGATAATGTATAATTATGAAGAAAATGTTTAAAATATTATTAATAAAAAAATATAACATACAATCATATAATTAAATGTAAAGGAAATATTAATATATCCTGATAAATATTGTTGTAACATATATGTTAATTTAAAATGCAATTATATGTGATTTATTGTTTATATATTTAAAATTTCTTATTTAAAAATTAATAAAAGTTTGGTATTTTGGCTGAATTTAAACAAGTGTTGCATCGCGGCTGAATGAGAATAAATGCACAAGTGTTGCATGGCAACGGAATGAGAATAAATGCACTACTACGACGGAGGGTGAGGGGAGAAATAGAAGTCAGGCTCATGAGAGAGACAATTATGGCGGAATTGAGGGAGAAAATAGAAATCCGAAACAACGAGGAAACACATGGGAAGTAGCTTGGAAATTATCGTTGTGTCCAAGTATTGTCCTGAGACCAAAACCTTATAAGACATTATAGGCAGTAGATGACCCCAAAAGAACCTCTGGAATTAGTTAATCATAATATTATATTAATATGTGGTTAATATGTGAACAAGGCAGTTTTTTCCTGGGGCATATGGATTCAAATATGGGACTTAGAAACTTTATGTCTCAATGACTTGAAGTAAAGGTTCTTGGAAAAAAGGACCGAGGAATCATACACATTAAACATTCAAATATAATAAAACACAATCCCTCACACATCATCGGCATAGTTGAAGAAAAAATGCTAGCATTAAGCGGTAGTCAAGGCCTTGTCAAAAATTGTTCCCCAAGTAGTTTTCTTTGAAATTTATTAAAAATTAAAAATGTTTGTTACATATTTCTAGAATTTGTTCCATGTTTCTGAAAAGAGATTTAAATGTGTTTTGTCATATAGACTGGGATTAGGGGCTCTTACTTGGACCATAAAAGAAATAAGTACAAGAAATAAAACTGCAGAAAGAAGATTACATGACGGTGGAAGCGAGAAAAGACCTCAAAGAAGAAATTGGAAGTTATGAGTCTTTGGTTAGAAATCTCTATTTAAAGAATTACAGAATAAGCGGATTGATAAAGAAACAAGGCGGTAATCGATATGAACACTATGAAGTTGATGCATTTTGTTTCTCGTCGTGATAGCTTGGAGATAAATTATAGCCAGTTTGTTACTTATGCGTCGATGAGCTTGTCCATTCTCACTAGACCATTCTTCAATGTAGCTTCTCGTGGGGGCCACATTGATTTCATCTGATTCTATGTCGTAAAGGTCGTTTTTCTAATTTCCTTAGATCCATGAAATACTATGCAGACTCTATTAAATTTCTTCATTATGTGCCGAATAGTCCACTATGAGTTCTTGATGTCATCTCACCATATTCAAGGATGTCATAAAACATCGATTTGACCCCTGATTTACTTGCTACCAATGGGTTGATCTATAGCGCTCTTGCCACAAAGCGAGGAGATCAAGCATATTATCCAAGAACTTCTCCACAAAGGGGCACATATGTCCCATCTCATCACCAACCACGGAAATCTTGATTGTGTTGGTGTAGAAGAAATAGGGACTTGGAAACTCTACATCCCGATTACTCCGGGCCTAAATGAAATCATAGTGGGGAACCGATTACTTTCGATTCCCAATTGATGGCATTCTTGACAAAATCAAGGGGGCCAAATACTTCATTAATATTGATATGAAGTGCTTAGCTACCTTAAGGTCCCAATAAGTGACGGATGTATGGAAGCTTGTCTTCAAGTCAAAAGTCCTTTTTGAATGGTTGGTCCATGCACTTTGGTTTGACAAATGCCTAACTTTCATGAGGATGATGGAAAGAGAAATATCTTGCATCCTTTCACTAATTCTTTGTGGTGGTGTATCTGGATGACATCCTCATCTACAACGAGACTTGGAAAAACACTTGCAACATATTCAACGGGTTTTGCACACTTTGAAGTAGCAAAAGCTATATGGAAACTCAGAAAAATTCTCTTTTGACATGGACAAGGTCTAATACATAGTCTACATTGTTAGTCCACTTGGTGTACATGTTGATCCAATCAAGATCCAAGTCATTAGGTGACTAACCAACCACAACCCATCCTTTGAGATTCAAAGCTTCTTAGACCTTGCCAATTTATACTAAAGGTTCATGTTGGGATTCTCCCGCATATTGCATGGGCCCTCAACCAAATAACCGAGGAGGTGGTGGTAAGAGGAAAAATTTGTGTGGGCATGTCCCAACATAAAACATTTGATGATCTAAAGAAATGCTTGTGATCCTCCCTAGTGCTTTCATTACCAGAATTGCAACAACCACTTGAGATCCGGAGACCGATAAATGATTATGATGTGGATGCATTTCGTCGCCAGTCACGACCACCCTAAAATTGGCCTATCATAGTGAGACACTATCGGATGTATTCTGTAAGTACCCTGCCAATAAATGTACTCCATTTGTCGAGCCTTCCGCTCTTTGGAGGCATTACATTTCTCATAAAGGAGAAACTTTTATCACACTAATCATAAGCCATTTCACGGTTCATCCGGTCCGAGGAAGACAAATTGGAATGGTATCAATGAAGTGGTCCACATATTTGTGGGTCCACCTCAGCATCAAGTATAAACAAGAAGTACCAATCGATTCATTGATTGCCTCCTGTGACCCTCTAGTCATGACACTCACCATAGTAGCAGTCCCTATGGGCATGAGACCTCTAGATGACCCCACCTCTATGAGACATATCCTAACTTTGCAAACACCTACCATATGTTGGGTGAAAAAAAAGTTGTCACTAATTTCCATCTTCAAGGCCGGGTTGTTTGTTTCAATCTGGGCCATCCTATGCGTTCCATCAAATTGAACTAGCGTGATTTAGAATCCACTACAGGTTAGGTGGAAGGACGCTTTGTAGGGAAAATCACGGTGCTTAGCTGATTTACTGATGACATTCTGGCCCTTCTGGAACATCGTGGGATGTCAGCAAGTATATCAAGTCATGAACTTCTTGTGTTATTGCCAAACCGACTATTAAGAAATAGGGCATGTACACTCATCTTCCTACTCTCGAAGGGCCTTGAGAATCCATCTCAATGGGCTACATGCGATTCAACCCATAGCGGAAATGGTGTGTTTTGGTGGTTGATGATTACTTTTCAATATGATGATTATGGCCACGCAGGAATGAGCATCACATCGGAGGCCACTATCAATCTCTTGTTTGAACAAGTGTGGGTACCTTTCCGGATCCCACAACTCATTATCTCATATCGAGACAATATGTTCTTGAGCACTTTTTTGGTCCAACCTATGGTCAATGCTGGACACCAAGATTACCAAGTCACTTCCTTCCACCCTAGACGGATGGCCAAAACAAAGTCGTCAACTGGATGATGATCAATACACATCCTACATGTACAATTCCAAGCACCCCCACACTTGGGATTAGAGTACTCCCTATGTTCATCCCTGGCGCTGGCTAAAAGCCTTACATACCTCAATGACCATAACTCCTTCCAAAATTGGGGTTAGGATTTCCAACCATTGGGTTCCATGGATGTTTCACTACCCTTTGCGGCCACCCATGTAGACTCATCACATGCTCCAAATGGAGTGACAAAGCCACTGGTTCATTGAGAGCCAGTCCAACACTTCCTCTGACAGGTTCAATATATTTTCACGAACTCCATTGCAAAGTACAACAGCATGCATCATCAGTATCGGGTCCACACCCGGTTCGGTGGGAGATGAAGTTGGTTATTACTTGCACAAAGAACTTCGGGGCTTCATGGGAAGCTTCGTCCACTCCATTATGGACCCTACACCATCACCAAGGTTGTGGGTGATTAATTATTTTGACCTCAACCTTCCCCCATTCCTCGGCTTGCACCAATATTCAATGTGTACCTCCCTTCGACCTTACTTTCCACCAATATTGGACACCTCGGAATGCTTGAGACAGGTGAAAATATGAGAGATCAGCCGACTACATGGAACAAACATCCACTTATCATATTGTGGGCTACGGGTCAAAGGGAACTCACCAACAAAGGATCCAACTTTATCGGGGTTGATCAAAGCGGGGACAACTCCTACATCAAGACAGAGTGAAAATAGGGGACCAAAATTCAACATAATTTTCCCTCTCGGTGATGGAGGAAGTTGACGTAATGGAGATCATTTCTTCCTATGGGGGAGGATTGATTCATGAGGATCTCAGTGACGACCCACCTTGTACAACTAGCTCAAAACAAGTTTTTTGGAAACTTACTAGCGATTTTTCAATTCCTAACTTTTGAGGCCATTTGAGGGCTTAAATGACAATTTTTTGTGATCGGACACCTCGAAAATAGGCAACAGATTTGATTGAGCCCCTAAATGAAGCTCCCATCAATACCTTTCCAACGAGCTGCTCGATGTGCCCTAAATCGATATAAATTATCACGAAAGTTACGACTTAAGGAAGTTGATGTACTAACCACCCCAATGGGACCCACATGACTTTTGGCGCTTCATCTCCTAGGGTTATTTTTGGATGTATAGGACTTTGGAATTCATGTTTGTGTAAAGTCCTTCAAAGCCTCATTGTACTCCTATTATTAGAATGGCCATTAATGATCCACATCTTCGAGGAGATAAGTTGCCACCATTCTAACAAACTTGTTTCGGTCGCATTCACACAATTTTCAGCCTTATTTCTTATTTAATAGAATTGAAGTTTTACTATATCTATGTTATTTTTCAACGTGTCTTTGTGTTAATATTATAAATCTATGATGATTTCATTTTAGTTCCCTCTCATAAATCGAGGATCACATGTGGTCTTTAGAGCTCCATATCGCAACTTGAGGGGGCCTGAGACATCATCTCCTTAGTTATCCCACAAAATGGGGATAACAATATACAGAATGTATCTTCACTTTAATCAAATATGGTGAAATTTTTTTGTTGAACATCAAGATTCTTATTCCTCGTTGAAATTGTAAAAACGATAATAGAGTTCTCAAAACCTTCAAATTTGATGTATTGTTTTGTTTTGAAATTCAATGTATTGCTTTTTTTGAAATTCAATGTATTGTTCTGTTATGAAATTCCTACCTTGTCAGTCGGTGGTGAGTTTGGTGATGACCTGATAGATGCAACTTCAATCTAATCAAATAATAGTTTCATTTCAGAGGGGTGAAGACGAAAGGCATTGGGTGTTGGGATCATTTCGGTTGTTGAAAACTCTAATATCAATTTGTTATCTTACCCTAACTGGTCATATTGTTAGAGACCGGTTGTACAATGTGTACTATATATACATTATTGATGTACATATTAATTGAATTGGCTTTGTGCCTTTAACGCATGTCTTCTTTTCCTTCTTGATCTTATTAGTTATTTACTTTCTTGGCAAGATTCTTAACAGTGGTATCAAAGCACACTTCTGATCTTGGTGCCTATGGGAATGTGATGGGTGAATGTGAGAATGGATGAAGAGTGTAGAGATGAAGAAAACAAGTGGTGTAGAAGGCAGCGTGGTAAAAAAAAATGAGCGGCTTGGTATGAATGGTTGCATCTGTGGTGAACACTTATTAGATCATTGAGTGCTGCGTGTTTTGCTATCCGTGTTGGAATGGTCATTGCATAGAAAATGAGCACAGATAAATCTATTTACTAGTCGAGAGATTGAATCCAGTAAAGGCATATGATCTCTAATATGGTTTTCAAACTTATTTTTTGGGTTTATTAAAAACATTATTTTTTTTCAAAAAAAAAAAAAAAAAAAAAAAAAAAAAAAAAAAAAAAAATTGTTTCTTTGGTTTTGTGAAGAAATATTTTATTTTCAAGGTCATATAAAAATAAGTGCTTTGCTTTATTTTAAAGGAGGTCATGTAAGATTTATATTTTGGCATGGAGATATGTTCCCATGAAGATTAGGAGTGTTGTCGCTATTGTTGTCGAGTTGATGGTAACGTGTGGATCATGGAGCAAGATATCCTTGTGGAAGTTTTGAAGTGGAAAATTAGTCATTCCATGGAATAGGAGAGTCCACTTGTATGAAAGTTGCTAAGTATTACAAGAGGCGGAGAGGAAATATAATCCACGAGAAAAGAATAATGGAATTTTGTCCGCGCTAGAGGAGAGAGAACCAGTTTTGCTTCTTTATTTGCAACACCATTCAAAATTTTAAAGAATAATTCAAGGTCTTGCATTCTTGACGTGTCTCTTGATTTTATCGAAACGTAGAATAATTCAACTCCTGGATTTTGGGCTTATGTCTATTTATAATTTTATGAATTGCAATTTGTGATACTTAGTGTTGTTCCTTTTGTGAGTATCAAATACTATTGAATTGAATTATGGTTGTAATTGGGTGCATTTTTTGGGCCAGTCTATTGGGTGCATTTTTTGTTGAAGCGAACACCCTTCTGTTGAGTTTAAATTTTCTATTGTCGAGTTGGATTATTGTAAAAGGGTGGAATTGCAAGAAGCCCTTCTTTCCATTCTATTTTCATGGATCAAATTAATGGTTTGGTAAAGTAATTGAACACTCTATTTCTATATTTTGATGACAACACAATCATAGTTGACAAGACAACTCTCTCTTCCATTAAAATTGTTTACATAATTCAAAAGATACACTTGATTTTTTACAGCTTGAGTCACAACTCCACCAAGAAGATCTGCAACAAAAGAAATATCATTCTGAACCTATTTCTATTCAGAAATTTTCTTAGTCTACTCACAACAAAATTAATGAAGTCAATGAAGTTGATGAATAATATTGAAATGCCAATATAGTGATAAAGTTGGATATATGAAAGATTAATCTTTCAATCTTCATCCTTGCATGTATTGTGGAAAGCATACACATTATGGTCAAGGGGAAAATCTAAAGTTTTAAGTCACGTTCAAAGATTGTTTTAGAGTCTGTGAATAGATGATCAAATATGCAACCTTGTTCCTGAACATACAATCAGATTATTGGTTTGTGGTAATCCTGACACCATCTCTTCATAGTTTTTGGTCTTTTGATAGTTTGTGGTTAGCTTGAAACCACCAATTAAGTAGAAGACATGAGCTTCTGCTTGTTACATTTTTAGAGAAAATCATCAACATTTGTAGTTGTTCTTTGCTTGGTTAGTTTATGGTCAACTTGAAACCATGCCATTTAGTAGAAGGCTTTCTGCTTCTGGTAGCTTTTGATTTTGAGAGCATTATCAACTCTGTATTCAGAGTTTGTGGTCATCTTTAAACCACCAATTTAGTAGAAGCCTTAATCTTCTACTATTTGTTCAGAGAGCATCTTAAGCCCTTTGAATATTCCCTTGACACATGATTAGTTGTCAAGAAGTGACGGTTTTTTAGGCAAGAAGAAACTTATGATTATGATTATGGGGATGTTGAAAACTTTAATCTCACTTTGTTATCTTGATATCGTTATGTATCTATATATATACATTATTACTATATATACATTATTGATGTACATATTAATTGAATTGACCAATGGGGTTTTGGAAGTGGAGGTCATTGACATGATATAACTAGCACAGCCGCAAAGTGGCTGGTGAACGCCGAAAGGCGATTCCAAAGCTTCCTCCCGGACAGTGGAAACACACAGACAGTTGAAACGCACATAGAGCTGAGGAAATCTAAAAGTTAATTTCAAATGTGGTAATTCCAAAGGCTAATACGTGGCAATCATATGGTGGTACAGTAATTTCTTAATATGATTAGGTAAATGTTAAAAGGTAAATAGGTTAATTGATGCATTCAAAAATACAAGGAAGTTATGAAGAGTAAATCACATTCATTGATTTGGGAGGACGACTAAGAATATGCCAGTATCTTCAATTGTTAGCGATCAGATTAGAATTTTAAATTAAAAGGTGATTAATTGTGCCCATCTCCAATAGGATACGCCTTTCGGTGCAACAAGATAGCCATGGATTAAATCAACGGTGAAGAAGCAATCATGCGTTATAGTGTTAAAGTGCAAAAGGATGCTGATCAAGGGTTTCTCTTCTTTTCTGTGATAGCTCTATCCGCTGGTGTCCCTATTATTAAATATCATTGGCTAGAACGTTCATTCAGAATGATGCGGGGTAGAGAAGAATGTCGTCACGACGGCGATTACGTGGAACCTTCCAAGAAAACTGCAATTGATGAGGGAGGCATCCGAATGATCAGCGCGGGGAAGGTGAGCACTTGGAACATCCCATCCATACATGCACGTGTTCCAGCACATACGCCGGTGGTATTACAGATAGTAATTCACGTGTACGTGGCGGATTCGCGTACAGAGTTGTTGACCAATGAGAAAACTGGAATTCTGATTTGATTCCAACTCTTGAACGCAATATAAGTGCTCACGGTAGATCGCCTAGGATTGAACTACGTCTAACGATCTCCGAGCGAGACATTCAATTGAATTGTGACAACATAGAGGGAAAAAGGAGGGATTTTATCTATTGTTGCCTTGTATCACTGTTGCAGAGCATCATCATCAGGCTGTTTTCAGGCAACAAGGTTCTCCATCATCATCAACGGTAGCAGCAGCATTCGCAGATTGTGAACATGGCCTGCCTTGTAGCAGGGAATTCTCCCTCTGTACATGATTCTGATATTGAAATATGGGCAGCTTCCCCTTGGAACCATGGTTTCCAAACGCCCAGGACCAGCGGCATCCATGCCAGTTTTGTGAGGTCTGGGCTGAGCCCGGTGCTGACCAACAACGATGAGAATCTGCCGTGGAGCGAGAGCGAAAAGAGCCCAGTCATGAGGGCGGTGTCTCTCTGTGGCAATGTCCCGGAGGAGAATGGTTCGATTACCCGCAAGTGCCCTTCGCTTCCGCTAAAGAGGAAATGCCCGCAGAGGCTGGATATTCCGCTCTAGTTGCCGGGCCTAAATGCGCTGTTCTCAGCAGTGGAGGAGGCAATGGAGGTCAATCTGGATGGTTTTCATTATGCAGTTTCAAGCAAAAAGGGTCGGCGAGAATTCATGGAGGATTCCCATAAGGCCATTGTCAATGTTCACGGTGATTCGAAATGGGCCTTCTTTGGCGTCTTTGATAGTCATAGCGGTCGAAAAGCTTCAGATTTCACAGCCGAAAATATTGGGCAGAATATTGTGGATGCTATGCTAGGCATGGGGAGTGAAACAGAGAACATACTTGAACAGTCTGTTAGAGCTGGGTACTTAACAACGGATGCAGAGTTTTTGAAGCAGGAGGTTTGCGGCGGTGCTGCTTGTGTAACTACTCTGATCATAGATGGTAACTTAGTGGTTTCCAATGCTGGGGATTGTCGAGCTGTTATTAGCAGAAACGGTGCTTCTGAAGCCCTTACATCTGATCATCGAGCTGGAAGGGAGGACGAGCGACAACGGATACAGAATTTAGGTGGATTTGTGGACCTCTGCCACGGGGTTTGGCGAGTTCAGGGATCTCTAGCAGTATCTAGGGCAATAGGCGATTCGCACATGAAGGGCAATAGTTGCAAGAGCCTCTCCAAGTCCTCCTTGTCCAACCCCTTGCTCGAAATATCCACAATCAGAATGACAATACTTTTGATGATTATTCTCCTCCTCTTCACCATTAGAATGCCTCTTTTTATAGGTTTTGAAAAGCTCAACCACCTTGGTTATATTTGGGATAAGTTGAGGATATGGCTCCGTGAGTTGTGGCATCTCCCTTAGATGCAACCTAAATCTTGGATTCGAGTCAACCCAACTCGAATCATTTCTAGTTGTCCTTAGAGAAAAGGAGGATTTATTCCCATGATTCTCAACCAATTGATGCTTCCTCAGAACATGCAATAGATCGTTGCAACGCTCCCTACTAGATGGATAGAGAGCGCTAGCGCTCTGTGCATATGAGTAAGGGAGCGTTGATTCTCAATAATTTCGTCAAGATGACTAATTCTCAAGGAAAAATATTTTGTTTAGTTTGTCAAATGATGTGTTTTCTCCTTCCAAAATGTTATAGAGGATGGATCAAGTGTTTCCATGGTGTCGTTCTCAATGCGACATATGCAGAACAAAAATGCAACATTTATGACACTTGTGACAAAAGTGTGACACTTGTGAAACTTGCGACAATGAGAATTTGACATTATCGAAGTGAGGAATTTTGACGTGCAACACTATCTTCTCCCTATTGGAAATCACTACAACTTCCACCTCCTTTACCTCCTCCTTTGTCTTCTTCGAACACTTCTCCTCATAGTCTCATTCTTCTTTGTCTGTCACTTTCTTCTCCTCATATATTTATGTTGATGATATGATATATACTAGAAATATGATATTATATGATTTCAGATCCACCACGAAAAGAGGATTTGAGATGATAGATCTTAGTCTCATGAAGTACTTTTTTGGAATTGACGTTAAACAATCCACTCAAGGAATTTTCATATGTCAACAAAAGTATGGTACATATACATTAAAGAGGTTTAGGATGGACAAATG
>SNQJ01S0113584.1:18426-36392 GCA_010110895.2 Picea sitchensis
TGGAAGAACACATGCCAAATGAGCCTTTAGGACTGTGAGAAGATCAAGTGCCACTTTCTACCCTACTTGCAATATCAAAGGTGAAAAATAAAAAGAGGTAGAATAGAAAGTTCAAGGGTGAAATTAAAGCCATGATGATTTTAAAGAGACATATAAAAGATGAGAATGCACTCTTGAAGGACACTAATGCTCAAATAAGGGATGGGAATGAGAAATTAAAGGAAGAACTCAAAATATTAAAGAAATAAAATCGAGAGATCATCCAAGGACAAACTTAGACAACAAGACATCCTTAAAAGAGGTACAAATTGAGGAAGCATGAGAAGCCAAACGTAGAAAAGATAGAGGTAAAATCTACAAGAATACAACATAAGAGCGTTGATAAGACCTCCACATCCAATGTGGATGTCTTTCTTAAAGAAACAACTATCATATAGAAAAATGAAGGAACAAAATTTTGTCATATTTTGATTGCATGAGGTTATGCAAAAGAATCGGTCGGGGGGAAAATGTTAATACTTTGTTTTGCTAGCTAAAAGCCTCCAGAATTATCACCTTTTTGACCCTATATCTTCCCTTTCCATATTTTCCATTTATTTTGCCATAATAAAGACCATCCAATACATACTTAGGTAAATCTTTATTTTATTTTTAATTCCAAAATCAATATTTTAAAATAGTTAAATTCAGATTTTATCAATTTTTACCAGAAAAAATCAGTTCTTGTGATTCCTCGTTCATCGAGACATGTGTAGGCCTAGATGGGAGAAATAAACACTTGGTTTTTGTTCCTTACCTTCATGACATAGAGCATGTTCTCCTGGATGCACGAAATCGAGCCAGAAATGTGTCAGTCAACACACGGTCAACTCAGGTACTAGGCAACAATTTTTACAATAGAAAAATTAGGAAATGATATACAGATGCGATTTTTGGACTGGCGAGAACAAATTTGGAAATTCGAAGACATGGGTTTTGTGAAGAACATGCCCAATTAGATGATGATTAAGCAAATTTTCTATAGAATGCACTATTTGGGATATTTTAATGTTTTTTTCTAAATATGTAAAACCCAGATTTTATGTGCGACCGATTTTTTGCAGGGATTTAAACTGCCCATCAAATCATGGAGGAAATCACTCATTTTGAGCTCGACCCAAATGAAATGGAAATTTGTTTGTTGAGTCATCAATCTTTGGGAGATATTTGAGCCTACGTAGTTTTTTTTCATTTTGTAAAAATTCCTAAGAACTTGGCTGTAACAGGGGAATAGAATCAGAATTCTAGTTTTGAATTTTGTTGAAGCTTTTGGTTTTCAAGAGATTCACTGAAGCTTTGTACTAGTTTATTTTATTAATATATGTAGCCAAGTTGAGTTTCTTCAGTTGATAGTTTCTAAGTGTGCAAGTTGAAGCTTGGAGGGCCCCCACCAGTGGTACAGGTTCGGAGGGAGATAGAGTTAATAGGGATTCAACCCTCAGGATCTAGTAGGGAGGAGAAACCTCCCACGATAGTTTAGAGGGGATTAGACTTCAAAGGAGGTCAACAGGTTTAGAGGGAGCATGCAGACTTGGAGGGAGCTCAATCTTAGAGAGAGTTAGTTGGCTTAGAGGGAGAGTCATCCATTCATAGGTAGTTCCCCCTCAGGTTCAGGTGGGAGAGAGACATCTTCCAGAACTGACAGATAAGTGTCATGGTTTGAGGTGGCCATACATGAGGTTCATAGGCAGGAGGATTCTAGGAGTTGTGCGCCCTCCTTGGAGGATCCATTTGTTTCAGTATGGTTTCTCTACAGTGACAGAGGGAGCATCCAATTAGGAGGATTGAAGTGCAACTGCGATAGCAAATATAGTGTGGGAGACATAGGTACTCCCTAGATGGGAGACATAGCTACTTCCAAGTGATGATGGAGGATGGAATTTCTCCCTCACTAAGAGGGAGTGTTAATGATTTTGTAGAACCAGGAGGAATTCCCACTTGTGGAGTGTCGTGAGAATACCTCCCTTGCTAAGAGGGAGTGTTGATGTTTTGTAGCTTCGGATAGGTATTATCACCTGGCCCTAGGTTTTGGGCATGTGGGAATCATCTTGGGCACTACATCATGATTTTGGTTTTGTGAAAACCACCTTTAGAATGAAGTTGGGGCTTCATGGGTTTGGTGATGGGATTTATGGGTTTGTGATGGGGATTCACATCCACAGGAAAGTCTAATTTGGTGTTGAGTTTGCGTAGGGGATTCTTAAGCTAACCCCTAGAATTGTTTAAATAAAAGGGAGGTCATTGTGACATTTCATATTGTAGATAATGTGTGGAGATATGATGGAGTTTTCATAAGTGAGTCTGCACTTTTGTCAAGGAGTATGGTGATTTTAGCAAAGGGAAAATCTCCTAGGGTGGAAAATTTTTCCTAGGGTTGAGGACTCTCTATTTTGTTTTCTTGGCAAGGAAAAAGGCACACCGCATGTGTGGGAGAGAGACGCAACCACAAAAGAAAGAAACTGTACGAGTGTAGTGAATCATATGGAAGTGTTTGTACATGTTTTCATACATGTACGTTGGTTTTAGTGGGAACAATCATGTACATATGCATGTTTTATTGGGAGCAATTGCGTACATATGCTGGTTTCAGTGGGAATAGTCGCGTACATCCATACAGAACTTGATGGGCAGGTGCAGGTCTGTACAAGTTCATTGGTGACGTCAGAAGGTCGTATAGGTGGTCTACAACAGATTTGTGGGAAAAAGATATTTCCAGTAAATTGGTGAGGTTTGGTTTTCTTATTTGTATGGTTATTGGAGGACAATATTTTCCTTATATTTTGGTGATATTTGTATTGGCCGAGAAGACAAGGTTGTCATCTGATTTGGAGATATTGTACTGGTTTAGAGGGATGCTTTTCCCCTTAGAATTTATGAAGTTAACAAGGTTACAAAACATAAACATTGTGTCTCATATGATTGATGATCCATCTATGAACTTTTTTGTTTCTGATGCATATAATTTTAGTCGATAATTTTCAGTGTAAAATTGTTCAGTGATAAGAACTAGGGTTTTACTATTAGATCACTAGGAAGCAATTTTTAGATCTTAAAATTAGTGACATAGAGTTGCATCTAAAAATTGACAAATGGGATGTTTCTTAGAAGTCCATGAGACCAAATTTGTTCCTAAATGAAAATAATATCCAGAGATGTTTTTCCTATCATCAATGATACCAACAAAGTCACTGTCTATGCATCCTATAAATATGTTTTCTTCAGAAGTTGCATACCCCAATCCACAATCAATTGTACCTGCAATATACCTTAAAATTCTTGTTCTAATTTTCCAGTGACAGTCCTTGGAAGACTCCATAAATATGGAAATGGAACTAACTCCATACATAACATGAGGTCTAGTTGCAGTAAAATACATGAGGCTACCTACAAGCCTCTTATACAATGTTGAATCAATTGTTGGTACATCATCTGCTTGCTCAATTTTGTTCATATTGAAATATGTGTTTCTGTTGGTTTCCATTTGTCCATCCTAAACCTCTTTAATGTATATGTACCATACTTTTGTTGACATATGAAAATTCCTTGAGTGGATTGTTTAACGTCAATTCCAAAAAAGTACTTCATGAGACTAAGATCTATCATCTCAAATCCTCTTTTCGTGGTGGATCTGAAATCATATAATATCATATTTCTAGTATATATCATATCATCAACATAAATATATGAGGAGAAGAAAGTGACAGACAAAGAAGAATGAGACTATGAGGAGAAGTGTTCGAAGAAGACAAAGGAGGAGGTAAAGGAGGAGGAGGAAGTTGTGGTGATTTCCAAAGGGGAGAAGATATTGTTGCCGCGTCAAAATTCATCACTTGATAATGTCACATTCTCATTGTCCTAAGTGTCTAAGTGTTACACTTTTGTCACAAGTGCCATAAATGTCGCATTTTTCATTCTGCATATGTCACATTGCTAACGACACTATGGAAACACTTGATCCATCCTCTATAACATTTTGGAAGGAGAAACCACATCATTTGACAAACTAAACAAAATATTTTTCCTTGAGAATTGGTCATCTTGATGAAATTTTGGAGAATCAACACTCCCCTACTCCTTGTCTGAGAGGCTAGCTCTCTGTCCATCAGTAAGGGGGCGTTGTGAATGTCTAATGCATGCAGGGAGCATCAATTGGTTGAGAATCATGGGAATACATCCTCCTTTTCTCTAAGGACGACTAGAAATGATTCGAGTTGGTTGACTTTCAAATCTAAGCTTTAAGTTGCATCTAAGGGAGATACCTGTTGTGAACCATGTCCTCAACTTATCCCAAATATAGCCAAAGGTGGTTGAGCTTTTCAAAACCTATAAAAGGGCATTCTAATGGTGAAGAGGAGGAGAAAAATCATCAAAAGTATTGTCATTCTAATCATAGGTCTTTCGTGCAAGGGGTTGGACAAGGGAGGACTTGGAGAGTTTGTTGCAATTGTATCTACAGATTGTAAGTACCTTTGTAATGTTCTCATTAATATTCTTGGCTTTTTTCCTTCAAGTTTGTGTATTATTGGATATACTTGTCTATTATGGATAAATTAGTTTAAACTAATCTTGATAGAGTAGGGAAGGCTTTGTTTTTCTTCGTGTCCATTGGATTACGGATATCATTAAGGAGCGGAAATCAAGTTGATTGGATTAGCGAGGACAAATATTGAGAAAAAAGCAAATCCCATACTTTCTTCCTCTCTTTCCTTTGATTATCTTAAAATTACATTAAAGGATGTTAGTGTCAATTTATGGCTGCTAGTATACACTAACTTCATAATAACTTTCTTTAAGTTTTTTATAAATTGATATTTAATTTTTGTAAATTGATGTTTTAAAATTTTAAATAAAAAGAATTTGCTGACTACCTCTTTACGAGAAGGTCCGCATGTCGTAATCTCCAAGGAGAAACTAATAAAGTTGGTATATAAAAACTATATTATTTAAATGGGACGTCAAAATGTCGCACAATCTACACAACGTTTTTAACTTTTAGAGAAATAAAATAATTATTAAATATATAAAATAATAAAAATCCTTAATTATATATATTAATTATTTTAATTATTAATTTCAAAATGTCACACAATCTACACAACTTTTGTTATTTTTAAATAAAATAATTATTAAATATATAAAATAATAAATCCTTAATTATATATATTAATCATTTTAATTATATAATTATATTTTTTAATTATATTTATATGATAAAAAATTAATAATATTTTAACCATGTTCTTTATAATCATACATTATCAAATTCTTCCAAATTCCTCTAACCTTAAAATTCTTCGACAAAGTTGTTTTAATGAAAGGTTAAACTTATATATCAAATGCACTAGCAATTCAAGTATGATAATTGAAATTTAATGAAAAAAAGAATTGTCAGAAAAAGAATCATTGGCCCTGTTAAGTTACGGTACCGTACAAAAATGAATATAGGTTTAGGTTTTTCCCATTGTACATAAACTAGCAGTCATATATAATTTATGACTGATAAACGTCGAAAGATTATATAATTTCTCTCCTGCGTCTGCCAGGGTTTTAGGTTAATTGTATTGAGTACGCTGTATCTAGAGCACTGACATCCAACCCTCTCTATAAGCTATGGAAATGGCAGCGAAATGATCAGAATTTCTTTGCCATTTCCGTAGAATGAAACGCATTTCTCTGCGAATCCATAAACCATTTCTCAGCGAAATCGCGAGAATAATTTCTAACATTTACTTTGGCAATTTCTCGGCGTTTACCAGAATAATTTCGCGAGAATAATTTCTTTGCGAGAATAATTTCTGTGCGATTTCATGAGAATAATTTCTCTGCGAAATCCCTAAACCATTTATCACAATATTATCAAATTTATCACAATGTGATAAATGGAGCGCGTGGGCATCAGGGCGGCGGGCGAGCGTTAGCAATTACATGTCCTTCACAGGTAATTTTTTAATGTGATTAGGTAAATGTTAAAAGTAAACATGTTAGCGGATGTTGTGATGAAATGCAAGAAAGTTATGAACAATAAATCGAACCCATTGATTTTTGGAGGCGATAGGGCCTTGTATCTTCAATGCATAGCGATTAGGGTTTAAAGTTAAATAAAATTAAAAGATATTCTAGTGTGCCCATTGTCCAATAGGTATCACGTAGCACAGTAGTAACTATACTGTGCGTAACTTCATGGCTTGTGGTATATGATTGATAAAAAATTATCGTGTTAAAAAAAACTAATGAAAATCAGAATGAAAATGCATAAAGCGCGAACCACGAAGGTCTATCACATAAATAGTGGTTAAATTTCACACAGAAAACAAACCCTCACATCTTAGTCAAGTATGGATAGTTGAAGAATTCTATAAGTTAATCATTTAAACGTGGCAATCCTATGATATTGATTTCTTAATATGATTAGGTAAAAGTTAAAAAGTAAACCGGTTAATGGATGCATTTAGAAATGCAAAGAAGTTATCAACAATAAATCTGACTCATTGATTTTGGAGGACTACTAAGAATATGCCAGCATCTTCAATGCATGACCATCATATTATATTAGAATTTAAGATTAAAAAGATCATTAATTGTGCCCATCTCCAATAGAGTATCGCCTTCTGCGTAAAAGAATGGAAAATTCATGCTTCCCACTAGTTGAAGTCGTTTTAAAAAAACTCTCAAGTTGGGTCAGATGGTTGTTATTCGAGGCTTCTTTTGATGAGTCATCCAGACTAATTCAATTGATGGCCGTTGTCGCTCGTCCTCCCTTTCAGCTCGATGATCACATGTGAGGGCTTCAGAAGCACCGTTTCTACTAATAACTGCTCGACAATCCCCAGCGTTGGAAACCACTAAGTTACCATCTATAATCAGAGCAGTTACACAAGCAGCACCGCCGCAAACATCCTGCTTCAAAAATTCTGCATCCGTTGTTATGTACCCAGCTCTAACACACTGTTCAAGTGTGTTCTCTGTTTCACTCCCCATGCCTAGCATAGCATCCACAATATTCTGCTCAATGGCTGGCTTTTTGAAATCTGGAAGCACTAGAGCCGCTATGACCATCAAAGACGCCAAAGAAGGCCCGTTTCGAATCACCGTGAACATTGACAATGGCCTTGTGGGCATCCTCCATGAATTCTCGCCAACCACTTTTGCATGAAATCGCATAATGAAAACCCTCCACATTGACCTCCATCGCCTTCTCCACTGCTGAGAACAGCGCATTTAGGCCCGGCAACTGGAGCGGAATATCCAGCCTCTGCGGGCGTTTCCTCTTTAGCGGAAGCGAAGGGCACTTTCGGGTAATCGAACCATTCTCCTCCGAGACATTGCCACAGAGAGACACCGCCCTCATGACTGGGCTCTTTTCGCTCTCGCTCCACGGCAGATTCTCGTCGCTGTTGGTCAGCACCGGGCTCAGCCCAGACCTCACAAAACTGGCCTGGATGCCGCTGGTCCTGGGCGTTTGGAAACCACGGTTCCAAGGGGAAGCTGCCCATATTTCAATATCAGAATCACGTACAGAGGGAGAATTCCCTGCTACAAGGCAGGCCATGTTCACAATCTGCGAATGCTGCTGCTAACGTTGATGATGATGGACAACCTTGTTGCCTGAAAACAGCCTGATGATGATGCTCTGCAACAGTGATACAATTCAATTGAATGTCTCGCTCGGAGATCGTTAGACGTAGTTCAATCCTAGGCGATCCACCGTGACCACTTATATTGCCTTCAAGAGTTGGAATCAAATCAGAATTCCAGTTTTCTCGTTGGTCAACACCTCTGTACGCGAATCCGCCACGTACACGTGAATTACTATCTGTAATACCACCGGCTTATGTGCTGGAACACGATAACACGTATAACACGTTTCTCTAGTGAGATAACACGTGCATGTATCGATTGGACGTTCCAAGTGCTCACCTTCTCCGCGCTGATCATTCGGATGCCTCCCTCATCAATTGCAGTTTTCTTGGAAGGTTCCACGTAATCGCGGTCGTGACGACATTCTTCTCTACCCGCATCATTCTGAATGAACGTTCTAGCCAATGATATTTAATAATAGGGACACTAGCGGATACAGCTATCACAGAAAAGAAGAGAAACCCTAAAAGAACAACGGATCGGGAATTCCAAGACTCGAAATGTTTTATAGAGCTTGGATTTAGACTTTGGCGAATACAAATTCAGCTCATGAGTAATGAACCTTCTTCGTGGATTGAAGCGATTATTCAAACATGGAAAGAGCGCTGAAATTACAGCTTTCAAGAATTACACTTGAAAATCTGGGCACTGCGAACCCCAAGTACGGAAAGAGTTTATATGAATGAGCATCTCAATCTGTGTGCTTCAATACTAAAATGCCAGTACTAAGAATTTTCGCAATTTTCTGTATGACTGTTTCTCCTTGACAATGATATCTAAATTTAGATAATTGTACTTAAATCTTTATTATCATCCTTGTTACCATCCGGGCATTGACTTTAAAGTATTTAATGGTTTTTCAAGTTTTTTTTGCTAGTGCATATTATAGGTCTGGATTTTTTTTTGTACCAAAAACTTTCAGAATCTCTCATAATTTCCTTTATTTATGCCTGGTTTATGAAAAGACTATTGAATCGCACCAAAATCTCTGAGCTCTTGGTGCCATTGACCAACATAGATGATCAGCGATGTAACACCGGACTTAATCCATATTGGCAGCGTTGATCAGCATCCTTATGCACTCGATTGACCAACATAGACGATATGATGTCAGTGATGTAACACTGGACTTAATCCATATTGGCAACGTTGATCAACATCCTTCCGCACTTTAACACTTTTCTTTTCATCCATGGAGGTTTAGGCGTGCAAAGGCGTTTCTCAAAGAGAGAAAATATCTCGAGAGACCCAACTTGCTATACTTTCACCTTGTCGAGGACATGCACAAAAAAAGCGATCAAGAGCAGCACATACATTACCTTGATCCAGTTATTTTCGGCACAAAATGAGGCGGAGATATAATAAAGAAATGTCTGGATATGTCTGGGATATCCAATATAAAGAAAATATATCATATATGCAACCAAATACAATTTCTATTAGAAGCAGAAAATGTACAGATTGTAAAGTCTGAGTGAAAGCTTCGCTAGAATGGTGGAAGCTTATCTCTAAAATGAGATCTGATGACTACTGACATTCATAAGAATATGGATTACAATAGAGCTCTAAAGGCTGTATAAATAAAATCAAAACCCTAACCTAGGAAGATGAAAAGCCAGCAGTTTGGACCCTATTTTGGGTAGTTTGGTGTATCAATTTTCGGGGGCATAACTACACGACCCAGCCGTTTAGGCACCACGATATCTTGTTGGAAAGGTCTACCCGAGGACAACACATGTTGTCAACAAATTCTAACTCCATCTACATTTTGAATATGGCGAGGCCCTAAAAAGCGTTGTTTAGGGCCTCAAAATGGCAGCAGAAGTTTGGGACTCGAAAACTAGAAAAAAACTATCAAACTAAAAAACTGCCAAAATGAGCTAGTTGGAATAGGTGGAGTGTGCGATATCCACTAGATCATATTTTGGAATGGAAGAGAGCCCATATCAGAATAGTATGTTGTGTGGAATGTTTCCAACCCCATGGATGGACTCCCGATGACTTTTCATGGTAAGTTATAATGGGTGCAACCTAGGTGCTTTGGAACAGATGTGATGGCTTCGTGTGTATCACAGGTTGATGAGACAGTTTTCATTGAGCCATAGAGTTTCACATTGTCTAGGTATGACAATGTATGAGGTATTTGATCCTTGAGGATGAGGACACTTGCAAAGATGAGTTGCAATGGTCTAGAGTGGAATAGAATGAGTGTCCAACCACAACTCAAGAATATTTTAGAGAGAGGACACAAAATAAGTTGTAGCATGTGCAAACACATATATTTTTGTGACTTGGATGATGGACTTGGGAATAATTTCATTGGATGGTCATGACTTGGGGAAGAATGATGTTTTCCTTGGAGGATTGCATAGTTCTTATATAGTGGGAGCCACAAGCACATGACAGGGGCACATGATTTGTTCATGAGTTTGATCTTCCTGATGTCTGACTTGGGTATGTATGAGGAGCTTGGTAGGAGGACCGGGCATGTAGTATAGGGATCTGGTACAATGTCATTCTGGATGGAGTCACGGGATGTGTTGCAATTGGAAAATGTTCTATGGGTGCCAAAGGTGTGTTCTTAGCCTCAATGATTGAGAAGTAGGGATATACATTATTTCTCCAATATAGACAAGTGTTATTGGATGATAAGTTAGTGAATGAGAGGTCTTCTTGGTTCTTGGGAACCTTTTGTGTAGGGAATTTGTGCATGAGAAATGTTTTCATGGTTTGATAGGATATGTACTAATTTTATTAAGGAGGGCGACTTTGTTGGTGGATAACAAAGCAAATTCCCATATGACAGGTACTAAAGAGTTATTTGACAAATTCACTGAGTTTGGCTCATACTTGTGCATGGAGCTTGGTACAAGAGCCAAGAATCTAATATGAGGATCTAGTTCAATATCATTCATATTGGATTTTGGAGAGGTGTTGAGGGGCTCAAATGTCTTATGGGTGTCAAAAATCAAGAGGAGTGTTCTTTCAATTTCATAGATTGAGAAGAAGGGCTACCACATATTGTTTCAAGAGGGTCAGGTGTTGTTTTTTCTCAAACTATCTAGCTCTAGATTAACAATGATTCACAGGTTAGGAAGCCTATATAGGTTGAGGGGCCAACCTATGCATGTTGTGTCCAGTAGGAGCAGAGAGACAGATGAAGAGGAGGATTAGATGGATCCACGGTGTGAAAATTTGAGGCTGGTGGCCCCACCGGTAGCATAGGTTCAAATGGAAGCTCCATCAGTGATGAAGCAGGTAGCCCCACTAGTGGTATAGGCTCGGAGGGAGATAGAGTTAATAGGGATTCAACCCTCAGGATCTAGTAGGGAGGAGAAACCTCCCACGATAGTTTAGAGGGGATTAGAAGTCAAAGGAGGTCAATAAGTTTAAAGGGAGCATGCAAACTTGGAGGGAGCCCAATCTTACAGAGAGTTAGTTGGCTTAGAGGAAGAGACATTCATTCAGAGTGAGGTTTCCCCCCTTGGGTTCAGATGGAGAGACATCTTCCAGAACTGACAGATAAGTGTCATGGTTTGAGGTGGCCATACATGAGGATTCTAAATGGGAGGATTCTAGGAGTTGTGTGCCCTCCTTGGAGGATCCATTTGTTTTAGTAGGGTTTCTCTACAGTGACAGATGGAGTATCCAATTAGGAGGATTGAAGTGCAAATACGATAGCAAATATAGTGTGGGAGACATAGGTACTCCCTAGATGAGAGACATAGCTACTTCAAAGTGATGACAGTGGAGGAATGAATCCCTCACTAAGAGGAGTGTTAATGATTTTGTAGAACCAGGAGAAATTTCCACTTGTGGAGTGTCGTGAGAATTCCTCCCTTGCTAAGAAAGGAGTGTTGATGTTTTGTAGCTTGGACATGTATTATCACATGGCCCTAGGTTTTTGGCATGTGGGAATCATCATGGGAACTACATCATGATTTTTGTTTTGTGAAAACCACCTTTGGAATGAATTTGGGGTTTCATGGGTTTGGTGATAGGATTTATAGGTTTGTGATAAGGATTCCACACCCCAGGAAGTCTAATTTGGTGTTGAGAGTTTGTGTAGGGATTCTTAAGCTAACCCTAAATTGTCTTGTATAAATAAGAGGAGGTCATTGTGACATTTCATATTGTAGATCATGTGTGGAGATATGATGGAGCTAACATAAGTGAATGCTGTCCAAGAGGGTTGGTGATTTTAGCAAAGGGAAAATTTGCTAGGGTGGAAAATTTTTCCTAGGGTTGAGGACTCTCTATTTTCTTTTTCTTGGCAGGGAAAATACATCACACGTGTGGGGGAGAGAGGCAGCCACAGAAAGAAGAAGAAGCTATGCAGTGTAGTGAATTATGCAGTGTTTGTACATGTTTCATACATCTACACATTGGTTTAGTGGGAGAAATCACATACATATGCGTGTTTTACTAGGAACAATTGCATACATATATTGGTTCTGCAGTCGTTAGGCAATAGTCAGTACATCCCATACGAGAACTTGATGATGGGAAGGTGCGAGGTGCATTACTGGATTCATTAGTGATTTCAGAAGGAGTCATACAAATGCAGGTGGTCTACAATAGATTTGTGGGAAAAGATATTTCCAATAAATTGGTGAGTTTGGTTTTCTTATTTGTATAGTTATTGGAGGACAATGTTTTTCCTTATATTTTGTTGATATTTGTATTGGCGAGAACAAGGTTGTCCTCGATTTGGAGATGTTATGCTTTGGTTCGGAGGATGTTTTTGTAGAATTTATAAAGTTAACAAGGTTAAAGAGCTGAAATTTATGTCTCATGTGTTGATGATTCATATCTGAACTTTTGTGTTTCGTTGCATATATTTTTTGTCAATAATTTTAGTGTAGAATTGTTCGGTGATAACAACTAGGGTTTTACTATTAGATCACTAGGAAGCAATTTTTAGATAAAATTAGTGACATAGAGTTGCATCTAAAAATTGACAAATGAGATTCTTCTTAGAAGTCCATGAGACCAAATTTGTTCCTAAATGAAAACTTCTTAGAAGTCCATGAGACCAAATTTGTTCCTAAATGAAAATAATATCCAGAGATGTTTTTCCTATCATCAATGATACCAACAAAGTCACTGTCTATGTATCCTATAAATATGTTTTCTTCAAAAGTTGTGTACCCCAATCTACAATCAGTTGTACCTGCAATATACCTTAAAATTCTTGTTTTAATTTTCCAGTGAAGTCCTTCGGAGACTCCATAAATAAGGAAATAGAACTAACTTCATACATAACATGAGGTCTAGTTGCCGTAAAATACATGACGCTACCTACAAGCCTCTTATACAATGTTGAATCAATTGTTGGTACATCATCTGCTTGCTCAATTTTGTTCATATTGAAATATGTGTTTCTGTTGGTTTCCATTTGTCCATCCTGAACCTCTTTAATATATATGTACCATACTTTTGTTGACATATGAAAATTCCTTGAGTGGATTGTTTAACTTAAATTCCAAAAAAGTACTTCATGTTTAACTTAAATTCCAAAAAAGTACTTCATGAGACTAAGATCTGTCATCTCAAATTCTCTTTTTGTGGTGGATTTGAAATCATATAATATCACATTTCTAGTATATATCATATCATCAACATAAATATATGAGGAGAAGAAAGTGACAGACAAAGAAGAATGAGACTATGAGGATAAGTGTTCGAAGAAGACAAAGGAGGAGGTAAAGGAGGTGGAAGTTGTAGTGATTTCCAATAGGGAGAAGATATTGTTGCACGTCAAAATTCCTCACTTTGATAATGTCACATTCTCATTGTCGCAAGTGTCACAAGTGTCATAAATGTCGCATTTTCGTTCTGCATATGTCGCATTGCGAACGACACCATGGAAACACTTGATCCATCCTCTATAACATTTTGGAAGGAGAAACCACATCATTTGACAAACTAAACAAAATATTTTTCCTTGAGAATTAGTCATCTTGACGAAATTTTGGAGAATCAACGCTCCCTTACTCATATGCAGAGAGCGCTAGCGCTCTCTGTCCATCTAGTAGGGAGCGTTGCAGCGATCTATTGCCTGTTCTAAGGAAGCATCAATTAGTTGAGAGAATCATGGGAATACATCCTCCTTTTCTCTAAGGACATCTAGAAATGATTCGAGTTGGGTTGACTCGAATCCAAGATTTAGGTTGCATATAAGGGAGATGCCACAACTGACGTAGTCATATCCTCAACTTATCCCAAATATAACCAACGTGGTTGAGCTTTTCAAAACCTATAAAAAGAGGCATTCTAATAGTGAAGAGGAGGAGAATAATCATCAAAAGTATTGTCATTCTGATCATGGATCTTTCGAGCAAGGGGTTGGACAAGGAGGACTTGGAGAGGCTATTGCAACTACATCTACAGATTGTAAGTACCTTTTTAATGTTCTCATTAATATATGCTTGGCTTATTTCCTTCAAGTTGGCTTATTTCCCTCTATGTTGTCACAATTCAATTGAATGTCTCGCTCGGAGATCGTTAGACCTAGTTCAATCCTAGGCGATCTACCGTGACCACTTATATTGCCTTCAAGAGTTGGAATCAAATCAGAATTCCAGTTTTCTCGTTGGTCAACACCTCTGTACGCGAATCCGCCACGTACACGTGAATTACTATCTGTAATACCACCGGCTTATGTGCTGGAACAAGATAACACGTATAACACGTTTCTCTAGTGAGATAACATGTGCATGTATCGATGGGACGTTCCAAGTGCTCAGCTTCCCCGCGCTGATCATTCGGATCATCAATCGCAGTTTTCTTGGAAGGTTCCACGTAATCGCCGTCGTGACGACATTCTTCTCTACCCCACATCATTCTGAATGAACGTTCTGGCGAATGATATTTAATAATAGGGACACCAGCCGATAGAGCTATCACAGAAAAGAAGAGAAACCCTAAAAGAACAACGGATCGGGAATTCCAAGACTTGAAATGTTTTATAGAGCTTGGATTTAGACTTTGGCGAATACAAATTCAGCTCATGAGTAATGAACCTTCTTCGTGGATTGAAGCGATTATTCAAATATGGAAAGAGCACTGAAATTACAGCTTTCAAGAATTACACTTGAAAATCTGGGCACTGCGAACCCCAAGTACGGAAAGAGTTTATATGAATGAGCATCTCAATCTGTGTGCTTCAATACTAAAATACCATGACTAAGAATTTTCGTAATTTTCTGTATGATTGTTTCTCCTTGACAATAATATCTAAATTTAGATAATTGTACTTAAATCTTTATTATAATCCTTGTTACCATCCGGGCATTGACTTTAAAGTATTTAATGGTTTTTCAAGTTTTTTTTTTGCTAGTGCATATTATACGTGTGGATTTTTTTTTTTTTACCAAAAACTCTCAGAATCTCTCATAATTTCCTCTAGTTATGCCTGGTTTATGAAAAGACTATTGAATCACACCAAAATCTCTGAGCTCTTGGTGCCCATTGACCAACATAGATGATCAGCGATGTAACACCAGACTTAATCCATATTGGCGGCGTTGATCAACATCCTTATGCACTCCATTGACCAACATAGACGATATGATGTCAGTGATGTAACACAGGACTTAATACATATTGGCAACGTTGATCAGCATCCTTCCGCACTTTAACACTATAACGCATGATTGCTTCTTCACCGTTGATTTAATCCATGGCTCTCTTGTTATATCATGTCAATGACCTCCACTTCCAAAACCCCATTGGTCAATTCAATTAATATGTAAATCAATAATGTATATATATAGTATACATAACGATATCAAGATAACGAAGTGAGATTAAAGTTTTCAACATCTCCATAATCATAATCATAAGTTTATTCTTGCCTAAAAAAACTGTCACTTCTTCACAACTAATCATGTGTCAAGGGAATATTCAAAGGGCTTAAGATGCTCTCTGAACCCTGAAAAAATAGTAGAAGATTAAGGCTTCTACTAAATTGGTGGTTTAAAGATGACCACAAACTCTGAATACAGAGTTAATAATGCTCTCAAAATCAAAAGCTACCAGAAGCAGAAAGTCTTCTACTAAATGGCATGGTTTCAAATTGACCATAAACTAACCAAGCAAAGAACAACTACAAATGTTGATGATTTTCTCTGAAAATGTAAAAAGCAGAACCTCATGTCTTCTACTTAATTGGTGGTTTCAAGCTGACCACAAACTATCAAAAGATCAAAAACTATGAAGAGATGGTTTCGGGATTACCACAAACCAGTAATTTGATTGTATGTTTAGGAACAAGGTTGCATATTTGATCATCTATTCACAGACTCTAAAACAATCTTTGAACGTGACTTAAAACTTTAGATTTCCCGCTTGACCATAATGTGTTTGCTTTCCACAATGCATACAAGGATGAAGATTGAAAGATTAATCTTTCATATATCCAACTTTATCACTATATTGGCATTTCAATATTATTCATCAACTTCATTGACTTCACTAATTTTGTTGTGAGTAGACTGAGAAAATTTCTGAATAGAAATAGGTTCAGAATGATATTTCTTTCGCTGCAGATCTTCTTGGTGGAGTTGTGACTCAAGCTGTAAAAACTCAAGTGTATATTTTGAATTATGTAAACAATTTTTAATGTAAGAGAGAGTTGTCTTGTCAACTGTGATTGTGTTGTCATCGAAATATAGAAATAGAGTGTTTAGTTACTCTACCAAACCATTAATTTGATCCATGAAAATATAATGGAAAGAAGGGCTTCTTGCAATTCCACCCTTTTACAATAATCCAACTCGGCAATAGAAAATTTAAACTCAACAGATGGGTGTTTGCTTCAACAAAAAATGCACCCAATTACAATCATAATTCAATTCAACAGTATTTGATACTCACAAAAGGAACAACACTAAGTATCACAAATTGCAATTCATAAAATTCTGAATAGACATAAGCCCAAAATCCAGGAGTTGAATTATTCTACAAGCCATAAAATTCTAAAGAGACACAAGTCATGAATGCAGGACTTGAATTATTCTTTAAAATTTTGAATGGTGTTGCTAATAAAGAAGCAAAATTGGTTCTCTCTCCTCTGGCGCAGACAAAATTCCATCATTCTTTTCTCGTGGATTATATTTCCTCTCCTCCTCTTGTAATACCTAGCAACTTTCATACAAGTGGACTCTCCTATTCCAAGGAATGACTAATTTTCCACTTCAAAACTTCCACAAGGATATCTTGCTCCACGATCCACACGTTACCATCAACTCGCCAACAATAGCAACAACACTCCTAATCTTCATGGGAAAATATCTCCATGCCAAAATATAAATATTACATGACCTCCTTTAAAATAAAACAAAGCACTTATTTTTATATGACCTTCTTGAAAATAAAATATTTCTTCACAAAACTAAAGAAATAATTTTATTTATTTTTAAACTCGACAACATTTCAAACTTCTTTTAAAAAAATAACGTTTTTTTTTATAAAGCCCAAAAAACAAGTTTGAAAACCATATTCGAGATCATATACCTTTACTGGATTTGATCTCTTGACTTGTAAATAGATTTCTCTATGCTCATTTTCTATGCAACGACCATTCCAACACAAATAGAAAACACACACAAGCACTCAATGATGCACAAGTGTTAATTGCAGAGATAAAATCATTCATACCAAGCGTTCATTTTTTTTTACCACACACAGTGCCTTCACACATCTACTTGTTTTCTTCATCTCTACACTCTTTATCCATTCTTAGATTCGCCCATCACATTCCCATAGGTACCAAGATCAGAAGTGTGCTCTGATACCACTGTTAATAATCTAGCCAAGAAAGTAAATAACTAATAAGATCAAGAAGAAAAATAAGACATGCGTTAAAGGCACAAAGCTAATTCAATTAATATGTACATCAATAATGTATATATAGTACACATTGCACAACTAGTCTCTAACAATATGACCGTTAGGGTAAGATAACAAATTGATATTAGAGTTTTCAACAGCCGAAATGATCCCAACACCCAATGCCTTTCATCTTCACCCCTACGAAATGAAACTATGATTTGATTAGATTGAAGCTGGGTGAAATCATGAAGGTGGGTTACACTTTTGCTTGTTTTATGAGAAAAAAAACTGCATTTTCACAAGTTATTTAACTTCTGACATATAAAAGTATTTTTTTTATTTAGAATTTCACTTTACAGTAAAAACAAAACTTGTGAAGAATTGTGTTAGCTTTCCAATGACTATTTTTCAATTTTTTTTTATCACGATTTGATATGTCAATTTGACAATTG
>SNQJ01S0113585.1:0-14193 GCA_010110895.2 Picea sitchensis
GAATGAAGGCCCAAGGTGTGGGGAATTGCTGAGCTGCTTTGGAGGGCAAGGGGACTTTGGGCTTTGGTCGCTGTAAGTAAGGAAATGCCCGCTATTCAGACACTTTTCAGACCTGATTATACCCCCCCTTTGCTGCCTATAAGTTTCCCTGTGAGCTGGCTAACACATGGCTTTGATTTAGGCTCATTTCGGTAAGAGGACCTCTTGGATATGAGATTTGAGAGGCTGTTCCTCTATACCAAACAGTCAAAAATATGTTCTTTACTGTGTCCATGTTGTAGCTCTGTCCGTTACCTTTCCGCTGCCTTTCGTTTGGCGCAAATCCGACTCCGGATGAGTGAGATATGGCCCCGGGAAGGTACGCGGATGGCGCCGACCAATAGACTGATCAGGGAAAGAATTTGAAATTGGGGTGAAATTCTGGGTTGGACACCAGAATTGATAGGCTGCTACAGGCCTGCATACCTATAGCTGAAATGGGTATCCCTCACTGGGCCCAATTTGACCTCGGAGGCCCCCAATTAGACCTCTTTCCGGTGCATGCTTGTAGGGCCAAATTGAGTCCTTGTTGCTCTGGGACATGTCACTGAAAACCTGGGTAGAATTTGCTGAGGTACATGGCATGGGTGTATTGTAGACTTCGCCCCGGTCGTTTTGACTATTTACGGGCGAAAATTGGCCTCCGTACCGGGAAGTTATGCAATTAAAAAGTCCAGTGACCTTGTGGGGGGGAAATTAAATTTTTAATATATAGTTTAAGCTTATGAAAATAAAATTTATTAATAATTTAATAAATTTATTATAAATTTTTAATATTAATTCTTAAAATTGGCCTCTGCATCGGGAAGTTATGCAATTAAAAAGTCCAGTGACCTTGTGGGGGGGGAAATTAAATTTTAATATATAGTTTAAGCTTAAGAAAATAAAATTTATTAATAATTTAATAAATTTATTATAAATTTTAATATTAATTTTATTAAATATATATATATATATATATATTATATATATATATATAAATAAAACTATAATAAAACAAATAATAAAATTTTAAAAATTAAAATCAAATTTAATTTACATAAAAACAAACTATACAAAAATTTGAAATCAAATTTAAAACGCAATTTTTAAATTGCCTCGGCCACCGGTCACCATACTTCCACTGTAAAGTTCAAGGGCCAAAAGAGCCTACCAGGTTTTGGGGGAAATGGCTAATGGTGGTGGTGGCCGGATTGGGCTGAGGAGGGAGTCAGGTTTGGGCCGAGGCTGAGGTCTAGCAATGGAGGAGGTGGCCGGCGGTGGATGCATGGAGGAGAAGGGAGGACTGTGGTGGGCGCAGAGGGTGGTGCAAAGGCAGAGGAAGGAGGCTCTGAGAGTGGTGGAGGGACGAGGGCGTAGGAGATAGCAGGAGGTGGTGGTGGTGCTCAGGCGCCGCATCGCCAGAGTGTGGTAAGGGCATGGAGAGGTACACTGGCGCTGCTGCTGGGTATGGGGATGGAGGAAGGCTGAGAGATGGTCAGCAAGCGTAGGGAAATGGAGGAGAGGGTCGAGGGCCGAGGTGTTGCGCGCGCAAGGGAGGAGTTGCAGAGGTGGGGGTGTTTCTGTTGCGGGTGGCCAACCACCCATAAAAATTAAACTTTGAAAACATTGGAAAAATGGGTTTTTTCACCAGCAAAAGGGAAACAAACAAAAAATGGGCAGGAGGTTTTAGGTTCAAAACCCCCTGCCCTCCACTTGAATTCCTGGGAGTTTTTTGGAGCTTTCTGGGCAAAGGAAAAATGGAGGGTTGGGGTTCAAAGGCCAGGGATCTTCACTGACATGCCCAGGCTTGTAACCCCAATTGATAACTTCATAATCTTTTAAATTCTAAAGGAGACCTGGAGGCTTGGGCAGAATGCCCAAGGTTCGAATCCACTCTCCTTTGCATTTTTTCAGCACCCATACAATCTTAATAAACTCAAAGAACCAAAGAAAAACTAATTCCTGAACCAAAGAGCTATTACCACATTTGAAATTGGCAAAAAACCCCAATTTTGGATGTTAAAAATTGCAACCTCTCCAAGACCAAAGAAAATTTTCCATGGTTTTTTGAAAATGAAGGATGGGTTACCTGTTCAATGGCTTGGAGATGGCATCATGAAGACTGGCCACCCATTACTGAATTACTCCTACTATCCAAACCTTGCTCTGCTACCTGAAACCTCCCCCTTCTGCCATGATTGTTGTTGCAGAGCTCTCCCCTCTCTGGACAAATTGCCAAAATGGTTTGGGAGAAAGGAGAATGGTAGGGTCTTTGTTTTTTTTAATTTTCAAAACCAAATTTTCCCCATTTTGCATGAGGCTACGTGCCCATTCTCCAAATTTCCATTTTTTTGAAAATACTTACCAAATCATTTTCTAATTTTTAAATATTTTTGACTTTGTGCAAAACTTTGACTTTGATCTTGACTTTGACTTATGAAAGCACCTCAACTAAAAATGTTGACTGTGAGAGACGCGAGTCGGACTGATGCAAGTCATTGCCGGAAAGGTTTTGACGAGGACATCAGGAATATGCCATCACCAACTTGTGATATGGCCACCTCAGCCTTTCCACCCGGCCCTAAATGCTGATCAACACTTAAAAACTCCCTCGATTTGCGGTGGACCCACATGACACCTAATCTTGCGAAAGGTGCCAATTTGTCACACGACATCCAATCGAGGAAAATGAGGTACCATCGAAAAGGTATAGATGAGTACTTCAATGATATGGCAATATATTTGTATGTTGGGGCCATTAATAGTTGTTTTATCTTCCATGAATCCCTATTATGCGAGCTGGTTCCCCCCCCCTTTGCCAGAAATAATTGACCAACTTGTGACAGCTCTAACCAAGCCATATAGAGTCGGAATGAGGCAAATAAGATGTCGTTGGAAAGGTGTCCGAGTCTATTACAGCATGGCATTGTTGAAACATCTGATTATAACTCTTTACCCACAAATTTTAAATAATGAAGAACTGCAACCAATTTGATGTCCGAAAGTGGTCATAAACTTGCGAAGGCTCTCCGTTTCACTAACCGGGGGTCGAAACCAAGAACGGGATATACCGTTGTAAAGGTCTCACACTGTCCTACACCATGTCTAGGTTTGATTTTCACTTTGATACCATAACCTGAACAAAATCAGACCAGGAAGCTACAGCTATTAGTTTTGCCCGCTCGGGTGACTTTGACTTTAATATGCCTCGTATGGGTCATACTGACTTGTAATCAAGCTCATGATAGCTTGTTGAAAATCTTGTCATGATCCCTACCACTTGGCAGTGTTTTACTCCTTGAATAGAACAACCTCGACATGAGGAAGAAATGTCATGAGAAGGCCCACAAATCCCTGAAAGTAAACAACTGATACTCTTTCAAGGGCAGAGGCCATAGTAACTATGACCCCCGCCACTGTCTTTGACTGGAACCATAGCACCAAGGGGATTTTATGGAGAAGTAACTGTGTAAAACACCATGTTGAGCCCAGAGCAGATTTTTGGGTGAACAATAGGTTAGGTCCCTAACAACTTGTCTATTTTATCATTAATCCAAACACCAAAATCATATTTGACTTAAAAATATTAAAGTTATATTTAATGTATTTATTTATTAGTTAATGCTTAATATCATGTAATGTCTCCAACTAGGCTAGGGGGAGATATTATGTTTCTGTCCTCGAAATTATTGTTTCTTATTAAATGAATGTGTTGATAAATTATTATAGGATATCTTACTCAATGAGAAATATTGTCAAACATATAGAAAACATTCACTACACAAGATTAGAGCAGATAAACATGGCATCTTATTATGGATGGGAACTCCCAAATCAATACAATGATAACTAATGGTTGTAATTAGTTGTAGAATATAACTAACAAAAAAACTAATGGCTTCCATGAAACATCAAAATATACTACTGAAACAACAAACAAAACTTGGAATGATGCCAATCTATGAAGCCCAAGGCTCTCCAAGTCCTACACTGCTTTGCTCTAGTGACATCCATTCTGCAGGCGATCCTCCAACTATTCATAACACCTCACAAATCCAAGTTGTTGCAAAAAACCAATCTACAAGGGTCCTCGCAAGATGCCTACGGGGGTGTCTCATGGGGCCTCTTAGGACGACCCTTTCTTAATCCGTGGGGGCTCCTCTAGCTATTGCTGCGCAAAACCCTCTGGGTGCCGACGGATCTGGTGATTGGTCTTCTCTTGAAAATGGCCGTAAAATACTCGTGCAAATGATAAGCTTCCAAAATCTCTCTGGAATGGGACCAAGGTCCATAATGAACTCAAATGAGGACTCCAGATGAATCCTCCTCTACATCTAGCTAGGGTGGATATTGCACCACCGAAACTAAACATGCAATGGAAGGTTTTTTCCCAAAATCCCAACAAAAACACTGGCTACAAGAGAAATCAATAAGATACCATATCATAATGCCAAGGGTAATGGTTGATCCTCTATTTATGCTTCCTTTGGACCTTCTATATATTTCCCCCATTTTGACCAAATCAATCTTTTCCCTCCAACTCCATTTAAATATAATTGTTTATTTTTTTTAATGTCACTTTTAGGGTTTGCCAATCTTTTACCTAGTGACACCTCCTTGACCCCCTTTTTCCTTGTTGACTGTATCACGCGAGAGTTGTATAGGATATTGAATTAGGCCCATCATGGTCAATTGGAAGGAGACATTACAGTCCTTCCTTCCCAAGATTATTTTCCCTCAAGAAATTCTAGATTAGGGTGCTGTAAGATCTACTCCCCTTCCCAAGTAACATATTTTATGGGAAATCCTCTCCATACGACCAAATAATATTGAATTACCCTACTCCTAAGTCTCCTTTCCTTGACATCAAATATCCTCTCATGAGATATAACCAACTTTCCTTCGTCATCTAGTGGAGGAAGATCTATCGAAGAAATGACTTGTTGTCCCAATGCCTTCTTGAATAAGGGTACATGGAAGGTATTGTGGATCATGTTTCCCTCCAGTAGTTCCATCTCATATGATACTTCCCCAACCCTCCTGATCACCTTGTAGGGAATGTAAAAGTGGGGCTTAAGCTTATATTCATCACTCCTCTTCAACGACGAATGTTTGTATGACCGTAATCTGAGAAAGACAAGATCTCCAACCTCAAAGATGAATTATACCATGTGTCTATTTGCATACATTTTCTGTTGATTCTGAGCAACATGCATATTTTCCTTCAAGACTTTTAAGATGTCCTGACTTTCTTGTAACTATTCCTTGGCCTTAGGAGATTTTCTCTCTCCAAAATCCAAATCCAAAAAAGAGGGAGCATCATATCCATACAATGCCCTAAATGGGATCATCCCGATGGACATGTGATGAGTGGTGTTGTATAAATGCTCACCGAGATGTAACAATTTTATCCATGCCCATTTCTACCCTGACACATAGTTCCTCAAGTACCCCTTGATCCATTTTCTTACTATATCGGTCTTCCTGTCTGTCTGGGGATGATAACTAGTGCTAGGTGTCAACTCTGTCCTAGATAACCTAAAACAATATTGCCAAAACGCACTGAGAAACCTCCTATATCAGTCACTGACTATGTTCCTTGGAAGGACATGGAGTCTAAACACCTCCCTAAAGAATATATCTGCTACCTGAGATGCGTTGTAATCTGTAGGAATAGAAAATAATTGCGCGTATTTAGTCAACCTGTCTACTACCACATAAATATAGTCCCTACCTTGCACCTTTGGTATTCTAGTGATGAAATCCATGGAGATTCTTTCCCATTTCTATTCTAGGATCGGTAAGGGTTGGAGAAATCCTACAGTATGTGTGAAATATGACTTGTTCTATTGGAAAGTCATGCATTCCCTCACATGATGAAGTACATCCCCTTTGAGACCCTTCCATGAGAATATCTCCCCAACTTGCCTGTAGGTATTTAGATACCCCTGGTGCCCTACCAATGGTGCATCATGTGTTTCCATCAAAATATTATCCTTGACTGTGAAATCGGGGACAAAATAGATCCTGTCTTTGTAGTAGATGATTTCATCTACTACCCTATACCTTTCATCCTAGATATTGACCTCCAACAACTCACAAGTGAAGGTATTCTTGGAGTATTCCACCAAGAGAATGGAATTCTAGTCTGCTAAGATATTTTTCATAGAGAAGGATGCAGGTCTCTTGGATAAGGAATTGAAAACTATATTATTCTTCCCCTTAACATATTCAATGTCGAAATCTTATGCCTACACCTTGCTCACCCATTTTTATTGTCTTTCATTCAGGTCCCGCTGCTCGAAGAAATATCTCAAGCTGTTTTGGTCAATCCGAAACACGAAGCGTCCTCCTACAAATTGTTGTCTAAATTTGGCCAATACATGCATGATTTACAAAATTTCCTTATCATAGATCGAGTATATCCTCTCGGGATCCCTTGGCTTCCTATTCTCAAAATCTATCGGATGTTGGTTCTACATCAATACTTCCCCTATCCCTTCACTGGATGCATCACATTCCAGGACAAAAGATTGCATAAAATATGGAAGTGCCAATACTGTGAAAGTACACAGGAACCTCTTCATTCTATTGAATGCCACCTATGCATCCTATGAGCATCAGAATGCCCCCTTCTTGGTGAGGTCGATTAATGGAACCTCCAATTGTGAAAATCCTTTCATAAAGTTTCTGTAACAACTACATATCCCAAAGAATCCTTATAGATCTATGAGTGTCTTGGGGGTGGGCCAATATAATATGGTCTAGATCTTCTCCTGATGCACCTTACTCCCTCAAAATTGATCACAAGACTTAGATAGAGGATCTCTGTCAAATGAAACTCACACTTTTCCTCCTTGGAAAAAAGTGAATGTTCCTCCATAATGGTGAGAATCTCATCCACATGCTTCAGTTGTTCCTCCCATGTCCTTCTGTAGATGAGAAGATTGTCAAAGAACACAAGTAAAAATTTCCTCAATTGTTTGTTGAATATATGGTTCATGCATGACTGAAAGGTAGTGGGTACGTTAGTCAACCCAAAGGGCATGAATAAGAACTCATAGTTCCCATGCAACTCGTTGATCAACTCATCAATATGGGGTATTGGGTATCTGTTTTTGATGGTATTATTGTTAATCACCCTATAGTATATGCACATGATCATAGTAACATATTTCTTCTTCACCAATACTACTGATGAGGAGAAAGGACTATAACTAGTATAGATATGTCCCATCTCTAGCAACTCCTTTATGGCCTTCTCTATTTCATCCTTGAATCTCTTGGGATGCATGTAGGGAGTGGTGATGATGGGATTCGACCCCTCTTCTATCTCTCAATGACATGATCAAACCCTTTGTCAGGTGGTCTCCCTGTTGTCAATGATTCAAACACTCTCTCATGCCTTCCAAGTAATGTTTGGATATCCATAGGGTAATGATGACATTCCTGTGATGGCTTCTCCATAGTGATCAAGCAATTTATTGTGCAAGACACATCTCTAGGTCTAAAAAGGGCCTACATGCACTGGTTATATATGATCTTGGGGGCACCTGTTGACATACCTCTCAAGGAAACTCGTTTCCCATCCTTGTCCTAGAACTCCATCCTCATCTCCTTATAATTCATCTAGATATCTCCCAAAGAGTATAGCCACTGAACTCCTAGAACCAGATGAGTATCTGCTAAATACATGATGTAAAAGTCATCGATCAATGTGTAGTTTCCCAATGTTACTTCTAGTCTTCTGATCCTCTAAGTACACGTCATGTTATACCCATCCACTACGACCACATTGAATCCTTCAAATTCCTCTGCAGGGATCTTTCTTCTAGTGACAAGTGCAACATCAACAAAGTTGTGTGAGCTTGTATAACCACAAGTCTGGTAGGTGGAGGTGTGTGTACCACGTTTGATGACTTTATGCCTTTTAGAAGGAAAAGACTCAATATGAAATGGTAACTTCAACAAATGACAAGACCTACAAGGAAGCTGGTCTGGCTCCATGATGACTCAAGACTTGAGGTATAAAAAAAAAATCCTAAGTCCAACTATCAATCAAAGATCACACCAAAATAAACAAAAAGGCCAACATGAACACAAACCATATAAAGTGGTTGAAAGGGGCCTCCCTCCCTAAAGTAGGTATGCCTCACCCAAGAGAGGCCTGAGACACCCTTCAAAATATTGGAGGTATCAAAATCAATTATAAGGGCCCTCATGGGATTAACAATGCAGTCGGTCAGATCCCCCTAGAGAGGTAATCCTCCATAAAGGTTGTGTGTTTTTCGACCCTTATCTGACTCAGGGTACTTGCAGAATAACCCTTGCAAGTAACCTATGTGGCTACCTATATCAAGCAACTAAGTTACCATGATATAACCAATGCATAGGAAAACATTTGTAAGTCAGGTCCATTGTATGGGTAAGGTAACAAAGTCTAAAATCTTGAAAGCACCACCTCTCACAGAGGTAAAGGTACTAGCAAGATACCTATATATGAATATATCCCCATAAATATCTCTAACGCTAAGAAGGTATTGGAGGGATACCTCCTCAACCAACTTCATGCGACCTCGTGCTTAACACCAATGTGAGTGGAGCCTCCTGATGTCACAAATTATACAATGGATTTCACCACTCCCTCAGTCAGACACATATGTTTCATTTAATAGCCTTGGAGAAGTTTACTCACAAAATCCTATTCCAAGGCTCTAAATCTTAAGCTAGTTTGTGCACCCTGAAAAATAAAATCGTGTCTAATCAATTTTAAATTTATCAGCGTTACTTTTAGTGGCTTTGTTTACTCAAAATATGTGGTCATGAAATTGATGATGTTATGACTCAACAAGTAAAAGAAATGAATATGAATATAATGAAAATTCCTAACTTCAATTCTCAATAAATGATAAGCTTTTAAAAAATGCAACTTTTAATTCAACTCTGCAATTTCAAATAAGATGCAATATTTCCATAGGTGTATCAAGATCAATAATAAAAACCCAAAAGATCAAATGCCATAATGCAAAATGTATTTTTTATTTATTTTCAATATGAAGAAATGACAATGCAAGGACCGAACAATAGCTTGATATATAAACCCTACTATAAGAAAAAATAGACAAACCAACTAGTATATCAAGAAGCAAACACCCAACCCAAGATGCAAGGACAACCAATGAAAAAGATGACGAGAAAGAAAAAATTGCCTAAAAATTCAACTAAAGAAAGGTTTCCTATCACTCTGCAGGCACCTAACAGTCATGACAAAAACCAAACAAGACTCAGTAACCATCAAAACTTACCCAAAAAACACAAAACTTAGCAATCAAGCAAATAAGGATGATGTACGCGACCGTTCAAGCAAAAAACACGTATGTACACACCATATAGAATGAAATATTGTGTATGTACGCATCTGTCAAAGGAAAACCTACGTATATGTGTTAAAACACTGTTAGGTTAAGGATAAGGCCAAGAAAGTTAGACTCAAAATACAAATAGGCTTTCAAGCAATCAAACGACAAGAAAACTTAGGCTAATCTGAGAGCAATCAAAGGAGAAAAATACTCCAAACCCCAAAAAGAAGATTCCTTCCCCAGTATGGTTGCCAATTCTGTTAAGAGGAAAATCACTCTATGGCATGGGGTAAACCACAACAGACAGAATGATTACAGAAATCAACTCTAGTCTCAAGTATGCTATATAAACAAATATGTTAACGAGACAAGATAAAGAGCCTACCTCGTTTGAATGTTCGAAGAAGACCACCGTTGAGCACTCAACTCAAATCTATACACCTACAACTTATCCTCAAAAACCAAGATACAAAAGCATATGGTGATAATGTATACAATTAGCACATATAATAGCATAATCCAACAATATTCATAAAAAATATTCCCATGGAATAACAATTCAAATATTTGCAAGACATTAATTGGACGGGAAAAGAGTATTTATATTAAAATATAAACAATAAAAGTGTATGAATGACAAACTTATGTGTCGACACGTCTCAGAACCAAGAAACTAAGTACCTTCTAGCTGGGCCACCACCACTTCAATCCTCCCCCAAAGGAAAGCTTATATAAGAGATAAAATGAGGTTATCTATCAAATAGGGAAGATCTTGGGGGATGAAAAATGTGTTCACACTTAAAAGGACAAAGGGATGTAGACTCAATATGAAGTGAATAACTTCTCTAGAGTAACTTTGCTCTCAAATTTGAATTCTTTCTCCCTCTTTCAAAATCTTGGATATGACCCATTTATAACCTTCAAATGGAGCTGAAGGGTCGAGTCAGAATGTTTCTAGTATATGGAAGGTCAGGGATCATGGATCTCATGACGTGATATGGAAACCCGACATAATTTTGGGCAAAAAACTCGATGTGCATGGGCTATAATGGTGCAACTTGCATATACACATGCTATATAGCTATTAGGGCACGTATATGTGCAAAAATATTTTTTTTAGCTCTAGGAATTGCAAAAAGGGACTTCAATTCTGCATAGGGAAATTGACAAGGCCTTCTGAGCAAGTTGCATGGGGTGAGGCAAATATTACTATAACACATACGATATTCGTTTGGGGCCCTCGATACCTTGTCGAAAGTTCTAGCTGAGTAGTACACATTTTTTTCAACCCATATGATGCCTCAAGCTATCATATGCATGTTGTCATGCCCGGAATACATATTTTAAGGACTCAAAATGACCTCAAAAGTTCAGGACGAAAAAAAGTGTAGAAAAACTGCGAAAATGGAAAACCCATGTTTTGAGCCAGTGGAATAGGTGGGTGTCAACCACTAATACCTATCTGGATCAATCCTTCCCCCATAGGAAGAAATGGTCCCCATTGCATCAAGTTCCCATGGGAGATGGGGAACTGTTTGCTGAATTTGAACCTTGGTGAGATGATTGCCTCGATGTATAAGTTGTCTTTCTTAGCTTGTTGAAGGATATTATGAACCTTTTGTTGGAGGGTTTGGATCCATTCAATCCAAATAACTTCATGATATTTCCAAGTTTGGGAGGAATTTTTCAGTGAGGATGCAACATGAGGAGTATCAAGGGCTCTGTTATAACTTTGCTTAATTAGACAATGCATAAGTACCCCTATAGGTGAAGCAACAATATTTTTGTACCCTTATACAATCTTCTTCTGCTAGATAGAAAGGTCTTGGGCCAAGGATGTAATGGTTACAATGTCCTTATGTAAGATACCAGATATAATAAATATGAAGAACAGAAATAAAATGCTAGAAATGGCAGAATAACAATAATATATCCAGAATAATCTCCACAATAACACATAAATGATATAAGAACAACAACAGAAATAGCACTTTGATTCAAAAAGCATTGTTCACAGGCCTCTTCGAGGGGGAAACCTCCAATCGAGCAACGCTCTATTACAATAATATCCAAGCTAGGGTTTTCATACCCTTGACCCTTATTTATACTAAATATGTCTATCAAGAGAAGCATCTAGAGGAAGATCCTTCTAGAAGTGGAAGCTTCTATTAGGTCTTCTTACATCTACCTTATTCTATTTTATTGAAAGGCCTTATTAATATTGACCTTTATTAAATCTGAATATATTAATCTACCTATGTGCGTGTTAGGACCCTAACATGTTCACCCCCTTAAAAACAACCTTGTCCTCAAGGCTTGAGATGAGGAAACTGTTGCAGAATGGTAGCTGGTTCCCAAGTGGCATATGTTGGATTCGTATCTTTCCACTGGACTAGCACTTCCTTGATGGTTCTCTAACGCAGGTGATGCTCACGTTGGTCAAAAACTGCTTCTGGATGTAGCCAAATGGATCCTTCTTCAGCTAACTCGGGGAGGTTGGTTTGAATTTGGCACCTAGTTCCAATCACCTTCTTTAAGCATGAAACATGGAAAACTGGATGTAGCTTCGACTGACTAGGCAGAGCTAACTGATATGCGACTTGTCCCACACGCTTGAGAATTGTATAAGGACCATAAAATTTGGGCGCTAGCTTCTGACAATGCTCGGCCTTGAGGGAGGTTTTCTTGTATGGTTGCAGTCGCAGAAACACCTGATCCCCTTCTGCAAATTGACGTTTAGAGCAACCTTGATCTTCTTGTTGCTTCATGCGATTTTGTGCCATGACCAAGTTATCTTTAAGGGTGTGACGAATATCCTCTTGAACTGTAAGTTTTTGGTCAACCGCATGGACCTTCGAGGTACTTGGTAAGTATGAGAGAACTGAAGGTGGATTCTATCCATATATCGCGTCAAAAGGAGTCATGCGAGTAGCTGTATGGTAGGAAGTGGTGTACCACCATTCGGCTAGGGGTAGCCATTGAGCCCACTGATGTTTTTTTTCAGAAGCAAAACACCTCAGATATGTTTCCAAACACTTGTTGACAAATTTCGTTTGACCATCAGTCTGGGGATGATAAGTTGTGCTGAGATGCGATTGGGTGCCCTGGAGCTTAAACAGTTCTTGCCAAAAATTGCTTGTGAAAGTTGGGTCATGATCATAAACAATAGAATGCGGCATGCCATGAAGCTTGAAGACCTGGTCCATGAAAAGTTGAGCCACCGTGGATACAGTAAATGGGTGTTGAAGAGCGTAGAAATGAGAATACTTGGAAATGCGATCCACAACCACCATTATGACTGATTTATTCCCTGATTTGGGTAAGCCGGTAATAAAGTCCATAGAGATATCCTTCCAAATAGCTAGTGGAATCGAAAGTGGTTGTAGTGTGCCCGGAGATTTGACTGTTTCTCCCTTGTTGCGTTGAAACACCTCACATTCAACTACAAAATTATGGATGTCCTATTTCATACCATCCCAAAAAAAAGAACGTTTGACTTTGTCATATGTTTTGGTGAACCCTGAGTGCCCCGCTATGGGGGTAGCATGAAGCTCATAAAGTACCGTGGATTTAAGCTTTGATTGTTTCCTTAAATACAAACGACCTTTGTATCAAAGCTCATCCTGGAGCCAAGAGTACCCTGGGGGAGTCGAAGCCTTGGTTTGCAATTACTGGATCATATGTGAACTTTTGGGATCTTGAAGCCATTCCTGGTGCACAACTTGGAGCCAATCAGGTACAATGAATGAAAGAGAAAAAAGGGATCCTTCTTCTTCATATTTCCGGGATAGTGCATCCACCACTACATTGTCTTTGCCCTTCTTGTAAATGATCTCATAATCATAACCAAAGATCTTAGTCACCCATTTTTGTTGCTCCTGGGAGGAAATGCGTTGTTCTAGAAAGTACTTGAGAGTTTGATGGTCGGTCTTGATTTGGAAGCATTGCCCCAAGAGATAAGGGTGCCACAACTCAACGACATGTAGAATAGCCAACATTTCCTTTTCATAAATGGGTTTGCCCAGATTCATTTCAGACAGTTGCTTGCTGGTGAAGGCCAAAGGTCGACCCTCTTGCATAAGGACAACGCTGATTCCTTTCCCTGAGGCATCACATTCCAACACAAAGGTCTTTGTGAAATCAGGAAGGGCTAGAACTTGAGTGGTGCACATGGTTGTCTTCAAGGTTTGAACAACTTGAGCAGCGACTGGAGTCCAAGTGAAAGAGTTCTTTTTGAGGAGAGCAGTGAGAGGTGCTGCAATCTTTCCGTAGTTATTAACAAACTTATGATAATACCCTGTTAAGCCCATAAATCCATGCAATCTTTTGAAAGTCTTTGGGTGCTTCAATCTTTTTCAAATCCACCCTGACGCCATCCTTGCCAACCAGATGACCCAAGTATTCTACTTCTGAGGCACCAAAAGCACATTTAGACTATTTCAGGAAAAGTTGGTGCTGGGAGAGGAGATGGAGAACTTGATCCACATGACTAAGATGGTTGGTCCAGGTTTTTCTATAGATGAGGATATCATCAAAGACAAAATGATGGAGAAAGGGATGAAAGACATGATTCATGAGGCTTTGGAAGGTGGAGGGGGTATTACACAAGCCAAATGGCATGAGTGCGAAAGGATGTCTTGGGCATGTTTGCCTCTTTCATATGTATCTGATGATAGCCCAAGCGAAGATCAAGTTTAGTAAAGAATTGGGCGCCACTCAATTCATCCAGGAGGTCATCAATGACAGGAATGGGAAATTTGTCTTTAATGGTCAGTTTGTTGAGGGCACGGAAGTCAGGACACATTCTCCAAGA
>SNQJ01S0113585.1:17310-28380 GCA_010110895.2 Picea sitchensis
CATCTAGAGGAAGATCCTTCTAGAAGTGGAAGCTTCTATTAGGTCTTCTTACATCTGCCTTATTCTATTTTATTGAAAGGACTTATTAATATTGACCTTTATTACATCCAAATATATTAATCTACCTATGCACGGTTTAGGACCCAAACACCTTATGTTCACCTTATAACCAGATCATGAAGAGGCTAAACTTTGTGATATGAAATATTACTTTGTGATGTTGTTTTGTTGGGACAATAGTCACAACTACCTTTGGTATCCTATAGAGATGACTCCCTAGAGTAACAATGTGCTACATGGTTGAGACCCATAAACAACATGATGCTTCCACATATATAGATATCCTAATATAACATCACATACTTCCAGTTGGGAAACACCACACAATACGTCATCCTTGAATGGCTTGATGCCATAGGACATGTGACATTGTTGGATAACATGAAGATCTTGACCTTGGTGAAGCCACCCAATGTTGTATGGATACGAGTGTGGTGTTGTTAGAAAATCCAACTGCTTGACGACCTTTGCTAATATTAGGTTCTTCTAGCTTCTGCTATCAACAATAAAATGTAGTAGGGTCTCCCCCTCATCTATGAATGAAAGAGGCATTCCCCCTCCTCATGATCCTTTGGTTCTTTCGGTTGGATTGTTATGGTCACGAAAGTAGTAGTGGGTTCTGCATCAATGACCCTTTTCCTTTTATTATTTTTTGTATCAAATTCCAATTTGGGGCTCGACTCTTTTTATTTGAGCTCAACCACCAATGACTATTTTGAGCGACATTCATCGGTGTTGTGCCAAGGGATTTTGTGGAAGTCACACCACTTCCCAGTGTCCTTCTTTGTCTTACCATTACCCTTATTTTTCTATGGCTTGGAATGGTTGTCTTGAGGTTGAATGTTCTGTGAGTTAGGGATGCCTTTACCATACTTTGGTTGTTGTGGATTTGCAAACTAAAATTCTCGCTTGTTCTACTGATTAAATTTTTGCTCGATTTTGACAACATATCGATAAGAAGATCCTAGTGATGAGATGCCAAAAAACTTCATTTCAGTTTGGATGTATCTATTTAGAACCCTGCATTATTTTATAACTAAATGCCCCTCTGAATATTTGATACCCAACTTGGTGTTTAAGGTATGAAAGGTATTTGTGAACTCTAACATTGTTTGGCCCCTCTCTTGATGTAGTGTGGTCCATCTCATGCATTGGTCATCATAGTTTCCAAAAGGGTAATATTGCTCCTTGACCACATCCATAAAAAAATCCCAAGTGGGATCAACCCCAAATATTCTAGACTCATTTTTGGAATTTTTCTCCCAGTAAGTTTTCCACCAATGTTTGACATGGGGGACAACCATAAGGAGCGCAAAGGTGATATTTTCTCCATCAGAAAAATTGTGGACAGAGAAATAAACTTCTAGAATATTTAACCACATTTCCAAAGGATCTGCATCGATCTAACCTTCAAATACATTAATATAAAAATTAACTTGTACCTTGAGAGGGGCAACATCTCCAAAGCAACTTCTTGACGAAGACACTCCTGCTATTGTTGATAATCGTTGATTGATTTGGGAAATATTTTCCAACATGTCGTTCCTCTGTTGCCCGAGGGCCTCCACAAGAAACAGATTGATAGGATCTTCTACTCCCTCTTTTCTGTTTTCTTCCTCCATGGGAGGCTTCTTGGGTCAGCAAGAGAAGTTTTCCTAAAGAGATACTAGCTCGAGACCCAACTCTCTATTCCCTGACCTCGACATGGACATGCACTAATAAATGACAAGGAGTAGAATGCTATGATAACACCGATCCATATTATTTTGAGAGTGAAATGAAGCAGAAAATATTATAAGTAAATACATAGATATATTTCCAGAAACATAGAGGTACAGTAATGCACAATTTTTATTAATGAAAGAAATGTATAGAAACTATAAAAAATACAGAGAATGAAATCGCTAGAATGGTGGAAGCTTATCTCTAAGAAGAGATGTGATGACTACACTCATTCAAAAGAAGATGATGTTTACAATGAGGATACAAATTCCTTTTTAACATAAATAAAATCCAAATCCCTAACCCTAAAATATGGAACACTAAAACGTTTGTGGGCCTCAATGGGGGTAGTTGATACATCAACTTCTCGAGGGCATAATGTTTTCATATAATCTCTGTTTGGGGAACTCAATACCTTGTCAGAAAGGTCTTGCTGAGAAGTACACATTTTTTTTGTACCAATTTAATCCTAAATCAATTTTTTGGGCACTGTCGTGCCCATAAAATGATGTTTAAGGCCTCAAAATGGCCCCAGAAGTTTAGGACTCGAAAAATTGTAGAAAAACTACCAAAATGGAAAACCCATGTTTTGAGCTAGTGGAGTAGGTGGGTGGCCATTGATATCCTTCTGGATCAATCCTCCCCCCTTAGGAAGCAATGGTACCAATTGTGTCAAGTTCCCGTGGGAGATAGGGAAGTGTTTGTTGAATTTGAACCTTCATGAGTTGCTTGCCTCGCTGTAGAAGTTGTCTTGCTTAGTTTGTTGAAGGATGTTATGAACCTATTGCTAGAGGGGTTGGATCTATTCAACTGATATAGCTACATGATATGCTAGAGTATGTGAGGAATATGTCAATGAATATGTAGCATGATGAGTATGAAGGGATATGTTATAACTTTGCTTGATTGGAAGGTGCAAAAGCACCCCAATGGTGAAGAAACAATATTTTTGTGCCCTTCTAGAATCTACTTCTGCTGGATAGAAAGGTCTTGGGTCAAGGATACAATGGTTTCAATGTCCTTCTATTCATCTTCTGACCATATCGTGAAGAGGCTAAAATTTTGGGTATGAGATATTACTTTTTGGCACTATTTTTTTGTGACAATAGTCAGAACTACCTCTAGTATCCTGTAGAGATGACCTCCCAGAGTAACAATGATGCTACAGGGTCGAGACCCATAAATAGCACTATGCTTCCACATATATGGCTGGTCTAAAGAAACATCACAAAATTCTAGTGGGGAAACATCACACACTACCTCATCCTTGAAGGGCTTGATGTCATAGGATAGGTGACACTCCTGGATGGCACAAAGATCTCAACCTTGGTGAAGACACATGATGTTGTATGGCTGCGGGTGTGGTGTTTTCAAAAATTACAACTACTTGAAAACCTCTACTAAGATTAGGTTGTTTTGGCTTCTGCTATGAACAATAAAATGCAATGATGTCCCCTTCACCCACATTTGTGAATGGAAGAGGTGCTCCCCCTCCTCAGGATCCTCCGGTTCTTCCGATTGGATTTTTGTGGTCACGAAAGTAGCAATGAGTTTTTCATAAATGATCTGTTTCCTTTTATTATTTTCTGAATCAGATTCCAAGTTGGGGCTCGAATATGTTTCTTTGAGATTGAACATGAATGACTAATTTGAGTGACATTCATCGATGTTGTGCCAATGGATTTTGTGGAAGTCACACCACTTCCTAGTGTCCTTCTTCATCTTCCCATTACCCTTATTTTCCAGTGACTTGGACTGGTTTTCTTGAGTTTGATTTTTTTATGAGTTAGGGATACCTTTACCATACTTTGGTTTTTGCATATTTGCAGACCCAAATTCCTTCTTGTTTTGCTACTTAAATTTATACTCGATTTTGACAACATATCAATAAGTGACTCCCATTGATGAGATGTCCAAAAAATCCATTTCAATTTTGATGTAATTGTGTAGAGTCTTGCGGTATTTTAGAACTAGATACCACTCGAAGTATTTGATACCCAGCTTGGTACGCAAGGTATGGAAGGTATTTTTGAACTCTGACACTATTTGTCCCCTTTCGTGATGCATCGTGGTCCATATCATCTACTGGTTGTCATAGTTTCCAAAAGTGTAATATTGCTCCTTGACCCCATGCATAAAAAAATTCCAAGTGGGCTCAGCCCCAAATATTCCATACTCCTCTATGGAATTTTTCTCCTTGTAAGTTTCCCACCAATGTTTGACATGTGGGATAGCCTGGAGGGCACATAGGTGATATTTTCTCTATCAGAAAATTTGTGGAATGAGAAATAACCTTCTAGTAATTTAACCACTTTTCCAAAGCATCCGCATCGATCTGACCTTCAAATACATGGATTTTAAAATTAACTTGTACCTTGAATGGGACAACGTCTCCAAAGAAATTGTTTGACTAAGACACACTTGCTATTTTCGGTAATCGTTGAAGGATTTGAGTAAAATTTTCCAAGATATCGTTCCTCTGTTGCGTTAGAGCTTCCACAAGCAACAACTTGATAGGATCTCCTGCTCCCTTGTCTCTCTCTTTGATGATAACAATTTTTACTATTTAGGGTCTATATTACTAGCTTGTATAGAATATGAAGAACATACTCTTAGAAATGACCCACCCATAGAAAATGTTGTGTCAAACATTGACATAAATACTATACTTCAACTTGTTGAAGATATGAATAACAAAATGATATATTTTGAAGTTTGGACGTGATTTAATGAATGAACCAAGGTTAATAAACTCTCCGCCTCTCCAAATGTTAACTCAACCAAAATCCTACTTAGATTGAAACATTTTCCTCTTGAACTTGGTGTAGTTTTTGTGTTGAATCGCATTATCATGCACTATGTGAATTGTTTCTGATTGCCAACAAAAGAGTAAAAGGAGAAATGAGTGCTTCTAAAACATATGCTATCAATGATTTTTATGAAATCAAGTAAGTATGTGTTGTTAAAAAGAGACCAAACCAAAGATAAGGATCAATTTTACTTAAAAAAAAAAAATTGGAATATTGATTTTAGCAAAATAAAATGTCATGTAAAAATGGTTAAAAACCTGCTTATTTCAATCTCAAAAGAACAAAAACAACCTGCGATTCAAAGCCAATATTTTATTGTTTTAAAGTCAAATCATGTTCCATACAATGTAGCAAATGACTTGGGTATGATCAAGGCTAGTATAAACTTTATGGATTTCTTTCATTCTCTCAAACAACAAGAAAACCTAAATAAATCCCTTACTAACATTGATTTACATCCAATAAATATATAAACCATAGAACCTTTGTTATCAATATAACTTCTCTCGAAGAAGAAAATGATGTAGATGTGGTGATTGGATGTTTTGATGAATATAATACAAAAGGTATCCCATTCATGCCTAGTATATGGTGGTTCATGACCAAACACCATGTACAAAGTTTATCATAAAATAGTTAGGTCTATCATGCACTAATTAAACAAATAAAATGATTTAATTTAACAAAAAAGTATAGCCAATGATTGGTTATATTAATGATTTGATAGTAGTTATGAGTGCTCATCCTAATCTACACACCACTTTTAATTTTTAAGTGGTAGATATTGTTGTAGGAAACTACTCCATCACAAATGGAAATAGTTTTGGACAACTGAGAGGGGGGGCGGGGGTGGGGGGGGTGAATCAGTTGTAACCTTTCTTAAACAATAATACTTATTTTAAACTCTTTCCAAATCACTCAATGTCAATCACAATAATGCAGAGAAGTGAGCAATAGACCATTCAACATCATTCACACATATGATATACACAGAGATAGATATTTCCTAAGGAAACACATAAAGGGTAAAAACCTCTTTGTCTTTATGTGATAAGTAATCTATACATTCTTTACATTATCATACATATGAGCACCAACTCATAATGAGGCTACAACCTCTGTTTTGAAAGCTACTACTTGATGAGAGCACCAACTATTTGGATTCTCTAGCACCAACTAGAAGGAAGCACCAACTCCCTAAGTGTTCCAACACCAACTGGATGGAAGCACCAACTTCCAGTCACACAGGCACCAACCTATATAACATAGAAAAACAGTTCTCCCTTGCACCACCCTGCCACCCTGGTTTCTCTGGATGCAACCAGATGGACACTACAACTCCCTTTGTTCAAGCACCAACTTGAACCTCTGAGGACAATAGTCCTCCCTAGCACTTCCCTACCACCCTGAAATATAAATCATTGGTAGTGAAACTTATTACAGTGATATAAAGTTCTTCAATGGATTATTAGTCACATCACTGTTCTACTACATTGTGTTGCTCTGTCTGCATCAGTGTCTTCTACACACTCCTTACGCTTTCTGTTCTTTTGCCTGTTATGCTCTCTATGCCATATCCCTTCAATGCACCATTCCCCTTCTATACATTTCTGCTACTGCACTCTGCCTTCTTCTTCACACCTCAATCACACTCAACAACAACACCCATTTCTTCTTTGTTTAGCATTCTTATACTCTATGTGCACCTTGTGCATGAAATCTGCTCTTTGCTCTTTCATCCTCTCCACACCCCATCTCCTCCACATCGAGGTGTTTTCTCCACTTCACTCTTCCACAACTATCCCATCTCCTGTGTGCCACATTGTCTCTCTCTGTTCTACATCTCCTCCTCATTGTGAATGCTCTGCCTGGTCATCATGATAACTCTTCAACTTCTCTGGCGATTTCACCCACGCATCCATCATCACTGGGTGTTATATAGAGATTCCTCAGCTTCTCTACAAGTTGAGACTCTTCGTCTTCTTTGTCATAGATGAGCTCATCCTCTAGAAGAAACCATCATTTGTTTCTAGCAGTTACACTATGAAGTGCAACAGTAGCCCTCCGATCTTATTCAAATTCATCTGCACCGTTGAATTGACTTCATTGAATATTGCGTTCATTTTTCCATTTCGCACTTCGGCATTTCAGGATTCCCGTGGTAACAATTTCATTACTCTCCATTTCCCGATCCCTAAAAGTCCGAAATGGAGCTTGTCTGCACTAGATCCTTCCTCCATCTTCCACCGATGTGAACAATGGTTGTGACCACAGGCTAAGCCAAAACGTGTTTCACATTTTGGAATTTTGGCAATCCTGTTATGTGGCATCTCGACTCTCCAAGTCGCGATCTTTGAAACTCCGAAAAAGGAGCTTGCCACTTCAAGCTTTTCTCTACAGCTCTTCGACCATGTGACTACGAGAGGTGATCGAGCACTTATCCATATAGTGATTTCATGATTTCTCTTTTTGGCACTTCGACGTTCCTGTGGTGATGAGTTCTTGATGCTCAATGTCCTAGTACCCAAAGCTCCGAAATGGAGCTTGGTTTCACTAGCTCCGATCATTTCGACATTTCACATTTAGGCCTTTCGCGATTTCACATGTCGTGAATTCCTATTGCGAGTTCGAGAGGTTGGGGAACCTCGTTCCTTTGAATTTGCAGTTGGTGAATTGACGATATTTCGTCACGTTTCCTATGGACCCAATGGTCCAGATCTTGTCATGATTTCGACACTTCACGGGCCTTCCTTATTCCTGATTCAAGATTTCGACGTTTCGCATTTCGCCACTTCAGGACTCTTGTGATGAAGAGTCTCTTCACTTGACTCTTCCAACTCCTGGTATCTGAAGCTCTGAAATGGAGTCGGATCAACGATCCACACTCTAGATGATTCGACGGTCTATATCTCTTCATGATTTCACACATCCTGATTTCGACATTCTTGACGTGAGAGTTCTTGACAACTCCCTCTCCCGGTCTGCGAAACTCTGAAATGGTGTCAGCTCAACTTTTCATCTTTTTGCACTTTGCAACTTCGGGATTCCTGTCGTCAGATTCCTTGATATCTCCAACTCCCGGTATTCGAACCTCCGGTATGGAGTCTTTGACATTTTGTGATTTCACATTTAGTGACTTCGGGACTCCTGTAGTAAAAGTTATTGACATCCCCAACTCCCGGTATCTGAAATCCCAGTATCCAAAATTGTCTCCTGCTTTCGGGATTTCGACGTTTTGCATTTCGTGATTCCGGGACTCCTGTGGTGAAGTGTTTTGACACTTCAACTCTTGGTAGCTAAGACTCTGAAATGGAGTTATTTCCCAGTCTTCGAAGCTCTTTGTTGATGTGCCTATTTCGGGATCTCGACGTTTCACATTTTGCGATTCTAGCACTTGTCGTGAGTGTCCTTGACACCTCCACCTCCCGATATCCGAAAATCCAAAATGGAGTCAGGTCAATTTGTCCCTGATCTTCCTTGCCTACTTGAAAACCATCAAATGATCAAGCACACTCTTGCACTATTCGTGCACCTTTGCATTTATCCACCTGAGCTTACGTTGTCCCTGTTTTTCCATCGCTGCATACTCTGAACTTGCCATCAATGACAAGAACACCTGCCTGAAAACATGCCAACAATCTCCCCCTTTGGCATTGATGGCAACCTTGAATGACTGTGCTCATCTGTTTGGACCTCCAACTGTAGCATCCGGTCTGGACCACTCCTTTTCTCCCCCTTTGACATCAATGTCAAAGAAAACATGCTCCCCCTGAGCTATTGCAGTATGTTTAAGAGGTATCAGATGTTCAACCAATACAAACTCGCCCTAACAGGATGGAATTTATTATATGTGATATGGGATGGCACCTAGCTTCTGTTGGAGATATTCAAATGGTGTCTTGGCTAGGGGTTTAGTAAAGATGTCTGCAATTTGTTCTGTGGTTGGAATGTAATGGACCTGATCAATCTGATTGGTGACCTGCTCTCTCAGAAAATGGTATTTTATGGGAATATGCTTGGTCTTGGAGTGGAATACAGGATTCTTGGACACACTGATGGCACTAGTGTTATCACAATTGATTGGGATCGGTGTAGCATATTTTACCTCCAAGTCTGCAAGTGTTTGAATCATCCATAATATTTGAGTGCAACAAGTAGCAACAACAATGTAATCTACCTCTATAGTTGATAAAAAAATGGAACCTTGCTTTTTACTAATCCATGCCACTAATGAGTCACCCAGGAAGAATGCTCCTCCACTGGTGATTTTTCTCTCATCAACACAGTTTTCCCAATCTGCATCTAAATAAGCAGTTAACTGAAAATTCTGATTTCTAGGATACCACATACCATAAGTCATTGTCTCTTTCAAATACCTGAATATCCTTTTTACAGCTAGCAAATGACTCTGTTTAGGTGCAGACTGATATCTTCCTACCATTCCAACAACATGCATTATGTCTGGGCGAGATTTTGTGATTCACAACAGGCTATCGATCATTGATCTATATGAACTTTGATCAACATTAGGTGAGTCATCATCCTTACATAATTTGCATCCTGTAACCATAGATGTGCCCACAGGTTTAGAGTCTTCCATTTTAAATCTTTTCAACATTTCTCTTAGATATTTTTCTTGAGAAATGAACATCCCTTCAGACCTCTGAGTAATTTGTAGAACAAGAAAAAATGACAGTGCACCTATCATAGACATTTCAAACTCAGACTCCATGGCAGAAGAAAACCATTGTACCAATGAATCCTTATTACATCCGAAGATGATGTCATCTACATAGACCAATGCTATCGATCATTGATCTATAAGAACTTTGATCAACATGGTGAGTCGTCCTACATACACTTGTGCACTGTAACCATAGGTGTACCTATAGGTTTGGAGTCTTCCATTTTAAATCTTTTCAACATTTCTCTTAGGATATTTTTCTTGAGAAATGAACATCCCTTCGCACTGGTAATTTGTGGTAACGCTGAAAAAATGACAAAGGTGCACCTATCATAGACATTTAGAATTTAGACTCCATGGTAGAAGAAAACATTGTACCAATGAATCCTCTTATTACATCCAAGATGATGTCATATACATAGACCATCACAATGAGAAAACCATTTCCCTCTGTTTTGATATACGATTGTTATCAATTGTTCCTCTCTTGAACCCTTTGTCTTTGAGATATGTATCCAGTTTGTGATACCAGGCTCGAGGGACTTGTTTTAACCCATATAAATCTTTCTTTAGCTTGCATACTAAGTTAGGATTATTAGACAGTTCGAAACCCTCTGGTTGTTCCATATAGACTTCTTCACTTAAATCTCCATTTAGAAAAGCTGACTTGACATCCATTTGATAGACTTTAAACCTTTTATGACAAGCATAGGCAAGAAACATTCTGATAGCTTCTAATATTTCTACGGGTGCAAATGTTTCATCAAAATCCAGTCCTTCTATCTGAGCATACCCTTTACAGACCAATCTTGCTTTGTTCCTGACAACTTGTCCCTGCTCATTCAATTTATTCTTAAAGATCCATTTGGAGACAATGACATTTTTACCTTCAGGTCTATGAACCATCTCCCACGTATTGTTTTTCTCAATCTGATCAAGTTCATCATTCATTGCTTTAACCCAATGGTCATGTTTACTAGATTCATTAAAATTCTTGGGTTTCAGTATGGATATGAAATATATATGTGATTGTTCGGTGTTTTTGATTAGCTTTCTCCTGGTTTGTACACCTTTGTCTTTTTCACCAATTATCTGACTTGCAGTATGATTCTTTTGAGTGATTCTGGAGGAGGAATTTGAAGTTGTCTACTAATTTGAGTATGTTTGAGTATCTGTGTCTTCATCTGATTCAGAGTCTTCATTTTCTGATTCTTGGATCTATTCATCTTGATCTTTAGTTGTATCTTTTGTAGAAGACTCATTACTGTACACCTCTCCTGCTGGGATTCCCTCATCAACTTTTACATCAATAAAGTCAACCATTTTATGTAGCCTCTTATTATAGCATATGTATCCTTTGTTGTTTGTAGAATACCCTAAGAAGATATCTTCATCAGCCCTGTCATCATATTTTCCAAGGTTCTCATCATTATTCTTTATGTAACATTTACTTCCAAAGACTTTGAAGTGTTTAATTGAAGTAGGTCTCCCATACCAAAGTTCATAAGGTGTCTTGTCACTTTGTGTTCTGAGGTGGGATTTGTTAAGAACATGGACTACTGTGTGTATTGCTTCTATCCAGTAGGTTTGACCAATGATCTTCTCATTCATCATTGACCTGGCCATTTCCTGCATTGCTCTGTTTTGCCGCTCAACTACTCCATTTTGTTATGGAGTTCTTGAGATGGTGTATTCTCTCTTGATCCCATTCTTATCACATAATTCCTTGAAGTCACTTGACATAAAATCTCCTCCTCGGTCTGATCTTACTGCCTTTAACCTCTTTCCTGTTTG
>SNQJ01S0113586.1:0-20792 GCA_010110895.2 Picea sitchensis
AAGGTTAGCTTTTGATTTTGGAGCTTGGATTGGATTGAGCTTTGGAGATTGTTAGCTTGGCCATATGAGCCATTTTGTCAAGATAGATTGTAAATTTTATCAGATCTATGCTCTCAGAATTATTGGAGTGGAAGTGTGTGGGGAACGAAGGATAGTTGGAAGGGACCTTATGACATCAATTCCATAGTTGTAATCTCTCTTTCACATTTAATATGATACAGTAATATGATTCTTTCCTATAAAGCTTGTTGTGTTTTATTGTATGATTCCTTGATCACATACACAGGTTTATATTGATTTTATGATATTAATATCACTTTGGTTAGTTGCGTTCTTTTGCAATTTCATCATTGTATGAGAATTGGAATAGAGCTAGGATGGTGATGGAGAGAGGAAGCGACATTTAAATGGTATGCCACCTATCCCTCTTTAGTTAGTAAATTCAATATCTAAAACTTAAGGAAAGCGTCATGTTCTGGTGTGTTTTGTTCTAGATCTAGGTGGATCTAGGGAGATCCGTTAGTGTCCGCACCTACTGATTTATACCATAACAATTAGTTCAAGTTAGGGTTGTTGACTAATCCAAAACTAGTCATGTGAGACTAAATAAAAGTTTGATGAAAATGCTAGTATCTTGTTGTTAAAGTTAAGGAAGGTTTGCAGGTATGTGATCATATACACCAGGTCTATTACAGAGTTACAAATCATATTTGGATGATGATGTTGATGAGGGATTTTGGTTGAGGTACATGTTGGGTACATGGTTGAGACAAGTAGTCGATGAGTTGGCACATACATGAGGTGTATAGTTGATGATGTTGGTACATATTGATGAGTCATAGTTGATGATTAGTTGATACATGATTGGTACATACTTGGTACATGGTTTGATGCACTTGTTTATGGTACAGGTTGATTACAGGTTGTTTGGTACAGGTTGGTGCATGGTTGATGCACTTGTTTATGGTATTGGTTGACTACATGTCGAGGTACATGTTGATGCATGGTTCATGTTTATTGGTACATGTTTACAGCGATATATCTCACAGTGATAGTGTGACAGTGGTTCCATCATTCTACTTCTACTTCAGGGTGGTTGGATGGGGCAAGGACAGGTTGTTGTAGCTGGAGATCATAGGGGGTTGTAGCCTCCTTCTGGTTGTAGCCAGATAATTGGGGAGTTGGAGCTTCCCTCAGGTTGTAGCCTAAGAAACTAGGGGGTTGGAGCCTCCTTCCAGTTGAAGATGAAAAACAAAGGAAGTTGGTGCTTCCAATTAATGTAATTATTCAAGACATATAAGATAACAAATTCTGTGGTTTTCTCCTGATTTGGGTTTCCACGTTAAACACTGGTGTACTATGTATATGTATGATTGTTCATTTGTTCATTGCTTATTTACTCTGTAGTTATTGGATGATAATGATACATTGATATAACACTTAGATTATATGGTTAAAACGGATTAGATTTATCTATTACTGATTCACATCCCCTCTCAGTAATCCAACATCAACTTCATAGATAGGAGAAATATCTACTGCAGAATACACTTTCTCTTCATCATCAAATATTCAAAAGAGACATGTTGATTTTCATGAACATTTAAAACAACATATACATCTGATATGATGCCATATGTTTATGTGTTATTTTTAACATAATGGATATCATTTGACACCTCTTGATCTTCATGATAAATGTTTTCTTCTTCAATGAATGCTTCATCACAAATATGGCTTTCATGAATAGAAGAATATTTATGGAGAAAAGAAAACTCATCACAACATCCCTAAAAAAGATGTTCGACTTGAAAATACTCTTTGCAAAATGAACTAAAAGCTTCCAGAAATACTGTCAAAGAGATGATAATTGCAACTGGAAGAGATCTACACCAATCGTGAGCAATCCCCTCTAATGAATACCTGAAAATATTTATCTAGACATCTTCATCCATGATATGAAGTTGATGAATAAAATCATGAAAATCCAACAAGCCTTCAGCGGGTTCCTCCCACTCTTCTCCTCAAAATTTAGGAAGGATACTTTCCCATTCATCTCTACTAGGTAGTGGATTAAGGAAGCCAACTATTTTTGAAAAATCACAGAAGGCATACCTCTGAGCTAAAATATTTTCCATTTCAAACCAGTGGAGTCACCATGGTGAAATATGAGCAGTCATAATAACGTGTCCAACTTTAGTTTACCATCTAAAACTAGATCTCTGCAATGTTGTTCTTCCCATGGAGCTTTTCAATCTAGAACAACAACTAAAATCCTTCTTGAGAAAGATTTCCTTTGTCAATAATATTTTTTCGGTCAGCTTAAGGTGTTTTCCAGAGGTATATGTGGAGTAGACCTCATGTGTCTGTCGTTGGGAGCCACAACTGAAACAATGGAGTCTCCACGTGCAAGTTGAAATCTCCAAGGTACTGATTTCTGATGCACCCTTAGAATCAAAATTTTGTTGTCTTTCAATCCCAGGGAAACGTCTTTAATTCGTTCCCCAAAAACGGTGCAAGGAATTTTATCACTGAGAGTCAGCCTCATATTGTAAGAGGATAAGCCCAGTACCCATCAAATTTTTTATGGAGGTAGGTTTATGAGTGGAGGTCAAATGGACAAAACTCAGTATATGAATGTTTTAACACAGAAAATGGACAAACAATGCATAGGGAAATGAGGTCCTCATTAACTTCAGTCAGTGGTTTGAGTTTAAAGGTGAACAGAAGGAAGAATTAGTGAGAAAGGTGGACAAGTCTGCCATGAGCATCCATCTTTCAAGTAGTTTGGTGAAGAAAAAGTCAGGCACAAGAGCACTCTTGAACCCAAGTTTCAGACACTAAAATATGTCACAACAACACAATAATCAAACCTCCATTACCATGCGACTACAAAAAATCATCTGGATCCTCCATGCACGAGCATTTCAGCATAAGGGGAAATAAGATAACAAAGGGAAAGTACAGGAACATGTTACAGAAGAATTATAATCAAACCTACATTACAATACAACCACAACCCTTGTTTGAATCCTCCATGCACGAGTGTTTCAACATAGTTTAAAAAAAATATGAAAGAAGTTGACTTCTATTAATGCGAAAGTCTCAAGTATCATACAAAACTAGAGAACAACTCTGCTATCAAATATTACAAAATAGGGAGATATGCTCAACCATTTGATGACCATAAAAAATAATTAAACTAATCTATTTATACTCAGATCAGTCCACAACTACCAGGAGTGTGATCTAGCCATCCCATTCAAGGCTTTATGTCTGTGCATCCTTCTATCAGACTGTGTGTGTATCCTTCTGTTAGATGCGAGCTCATATCAGCATGGGTCTGCAGGAAAAGCCATCCATAGGGGTACCTCGGGCTGATAGTTTTTTCTCCATGGCCAGACCCTCCATGGCTTCTATTTATGGAGTGAGTCGAGGTTTCAACCACCACTCCTTTTTCATTAACTTATTTTTTTCTTAGGATCACAATGAGGCTTAATGCCTAGGGGTCAACCATGTGTTTCTCTTGGATTTGTTATTTTATAAGCATGTGAATGTGGGCCCGTCGAAGGTGGTTTGGATCCACACCGCTTTTGAGCCCGCAATTCACCACCTTCCGCCAGGTAGCTCTTTTACTATACCATGCTTTTGATTGCAGGACCACTCAAGGATTTTAACACTCGAACAAGTTGCGTCCACACAATGAAGCATGGTTGTTGATCTGGTTGCATTTCATGATCTGGGAAGACCTGCCAATTTAGCGCCCCCATTAAATTTTATCTGCCTGCCAACTTTAGGATCATTCTAACCATGCTTGGAGATGGCACTAATTTTGGTGTTGAACAAGAACACTTTCCGTAGGATGATATGACGTGGTGGCCTGATGTCACTATGTTGACGTGTCATGAAAAGAGAGGTGAAATGTGTCGACACCAGATGGATGCCAGGTTTCATAACTGATGAGAGCTCCACATGTATGAATTGATAACTGCCACATACTTTGGCATTTCAGAGCTTGGGGGTAGTCTGCATGTAGATTTGGAGATCCAAAGTCAATGACGACCATCAATCTGAGGAGGCCACACAAAAGGGATCTATGGACTCCCGAAGAACCTACTTCAGAGGAAAATGGGAGTGGGGAGGCTGAAACTCCCGAAGCTCGAAGTCCTGAAGTAAACTACAACCGATATATTTGGAAGGACAGGTGACAACTATGGATGGAATTAAGGAGAAAACACTCCAGATGAAAGTGAGAGGGGAGAAGCTAAAACTCCTGAAGCCCGGATTCCTGAATTAAATCATGACCATCTGATGGAGAAGGATGCATGGTGCTTGATATTTAACTCCGGGAGAAAACAATCCGAATGAAATCGGGAGTGGAGAATGTAAAACACCCGAAGCTCAAATTCCTGAAGTAAATCATGATCGTCCGATGGATAAGGATGCATGGCACTTGATCTGCAACTTCGGGAGAAAGTAATCGGGAGTGGAGATGTTGAAAATCCCAAAGCCTGAAGTCCCGAAGTAAATCATGACCGTCTGCTAAATGAGGACGCATGGTGCTTGATCTGCAACTCCTGGGCTTCTGCCTAGCCACTAATCCTCGTGCAATTTTGACATGCTGAATACACGCGAGCCATTGATATGAACTGCTCCTAGGATCTCTGTCGTTGGAAAAATAAACCCACCCGCTACTTGTATTTCAATCCCGAAATGGGTTTCTTTTGAATGCCACGTTTGGAAGTTTTTGTGCAACAAAGGACTTGGTCGTCCTGTGACCCTTTGAAAATTTTAAGTGATAACAAGCACCATCAATATCATTCCATGAATATTGGCAAGTAGAGGATGTAAAGTCTTTGATGCAAGAGAAACTAACTCCTTCAAAATGTGTGATCGAGAAATATGATTCCTCGTATTATTATTTTTCCCGTCAAGATGGATAATGATCAAGGATGACTGGGGAAAGGAGAACTTCAGATCACAAGGTTGTTCATAAGCAATTATATTTACCTTTCATCCCAGGGAAAGGTAACATATGTAAGACATATCTAGAAAAGAGATGTGCACTCTAAAGAGGGAATGAAGACATTTCTCACTGGTAAATGGTCTATGTATCCATGTGCTTCCTGTGGAACGAGTAACCATAATATGGAGAACTGTCGAAGAAGAATATCCATGCAAGAAAATCCATCCAAGAAGAAGGCTAAAGGTAAAGGTCATTTCTCAAAAAAAAAGGAAAAGGGGGAATGACAAGAATGGATCATGGTTCCAAGATGGGAACAAGACACTCTTCTCTTATTGTGGTAAGAGTGGACATAAGATTGAGAAGTGTTGGGAACTTTATCCACACTTATGTCCAAAGAAGAACTAGAAATATGTAAAGGAACTTGCAAGAATACAAGCCTCAGCCCTAGGTGAAGTTAATAGTCTCGTTGAAAGATTCAATAAATAATACTTCTTAATGGATGGCTTAACAGAGTGACATATGAAAACATAGAGGAATGTTTCATGAATAGTGGTTCATCTCACCACATGACCGGGATGAGATCATTATTCTTGACTTTCTTAGAGATCGACAAATATTGATATGTAGGATCTGGAACTAACACCAAGAAAGCAATAAAGGGTCTGGATATGTAAGATTCTAGCTCGAGTTAGGAGGATTTTGGGAATAAAGAATATGTTATATGTTCCATATTTGAAATTAAACCTAGTGCAAGAGCATACTTCCTCCAAATTCAAACACATTTGACTATGCCTAGGGGTCTTGATTTTTATTGTTTAAATTGTTGAAAAATCCTATGTTTTAAGGAATTCTAGAAAGATTTTGTTAGGGATTGGAATGCATTGTAATTGGGTGTTTCTTGTTAAAGCATATCTTGAGATATTGTGATGGATTAAATAGATCCCATGGTTAATTTATAGATCTTAGAAGTATTTTGTGGATCTAAAAGATCATAAGGATTGATTTAGTGGAAGATTGTTAGGGTCTAAACTAATCTTAGTTTCAGATTTTTTTTGTATAAATGTTGTGAGCCTAAAAGGAAAGAGGGCATGGCCAATTGAATGAAGAATCAGGACAAGAGTGTGGGAGTGTAAAAGGACATCAAAGGAGACAAATGCCTATTTTGAATTCTATGTACAATATATAATAGAATAACTTTGTTTCGATTTTTAAATAGAGTTGTTGGGTTGAGGATCTCTGTGTTAATTGTGTGTGTACACTAAATCTCTGTAGATTCAATGTTGCAGGCATTAGTGTCTATCAGGTGAAGAAATTCCTCATTAATATCTGTGTGAAGGTTTCATATCATGATTAAACATTGTATCTGAAGACGATAGGATATTGTGCGATCATCGATCATTGCAGAGATCAATTATCCTGAGGGTTGATAAAGGTTGGATCGAATGAGAATTTAATCAAAGAAAGATCGAGAAGGAACGTGGTTGAATTAGGTTCTATGCACACGGGAGCTAAATAATAGGGTTAAAATAATTTGCAAGTTTCAAGAAACAAGAATCATCAGATTAAATCAAAGAGTTGATCGTGACCATATATTACCACACCAGAAGTTCCATTCATGTGTTGAGAATGAACGACTGAGATTAGATATTAGACCAGTTCGATGACCAATAATGTTCCAGGTACCAGAGTTCAGAGCATGAGGTAAAATGATTTAAGGGTCTATGTTTTAGATCCCAAGTTCACAAAACACCTCGATAAGGAATTATGATTGATGTCATAGATCAATCGAGGGGATATGAAGATGCATAGTCCAGAAGGATATGCATGGAAACGTTTGAGTAGTTTTTGGAGTTAATACTTCGAGGTTAGAAGAATACTCCAACAAAAGGAGTGCGAAAAAGAAAGGGTAGTCAATAGTCTGGATGATTTCAGAGTGATCCATATTGAAGCCAGGAGAGCGACGCATGGTGTCATCATATTTTCTATTGGAATAGGGACATTGGATCCCAATAGGAGGAGGAATTTTGACAGAGTGATGATAATATATGGTGGAGATCTATATAGAGTTGAGTAAATGGATGAATCAGGAAGAGACATGTTGTTATAACCCTAAATTGCACCATACATGCATACTTGGCATCAAACCCTCTTACTTGCTATTTTTTCCAAGCCATCACTGAGCAACTCTTCTTAAAAACCCTATTTTTGAAGATGTATGCACCGTGCACCACTACTTCCCATGTACACACGCTTGTTGCACCACTACAACTCACATACGTATGCTAGTTGCACCATTACAACCCGCGTATACCCACAAAATTTTCAAAAATAAAAAAAGTTGCAAGGAATTCATTGAGATTACGAGTTACTGGGTAGTTTTACAATTGTCCCACTGCCTATAGCCCGTCACCCAACCGAATAACCATCCTTTTTTCATATAAAATAAGTTGTTGGGGTCGCGTTCCTAAGGGAAGCATAAGAATAGTGAAACTCTTCCTGTTTCACATCCCCTCCTTGCCCCAAGAATTTGCAACCACCTTGTGAGATTTGCATAAGAATTTCCCATTCTTGCCTTTTTCCTCCATCATAAGCCTATGCCATTTCCCTAGAATAAGTTTGAGAGGAGAAAGATATGTGTAAGAGCAGTTGGATCTTGGTAAAGAGGAGCACAGACCAGGTTCGCGGAGTAGTCGCCGATCTCATTGTAAGTAAACATTGTGATATTAATAAAAGAAATACTTTTTTTGCCCTAAAATATGATGCATCAAATATCTATGTTTGATTTATGTTTTATACTAACATATAACCCATGATTTATATATGAGATGCATGTTTTTAGTTCTCTATTTATCTATTTTTGAATGCAGGCCAGCCTTGGGAGGAGGCTTTTAGTTAGCGGAGCAATCGAACACGAAAGGATTGACACTGGATGCAGAGTAAAAGGTACAATTACTGGATCTTTCACTTTGTATTTCATGCATGAATGTGGGGTATATTCGGGATAGTTATAAAAAGGAGGATAATTTTAGATGGTTACATCTGCCTACATGTTGAACCCTAGTGTAGTCCATAAGGGTTTTTCCCGCTATAGCATAACCGACGACCATACTAGGGAAGCCTCTAGGGTTTTAGGGGATTTTATGGGTGTTTGATTGGGTTTTACCTTTTGAGTTTCTTTCTGAGTCTGCTGAGTCTTTAAGGAATTTTGGTCACCTGTTGGTGCTATACCAGTTCTCCCTGTCCCGTCAGTCTACCTGTTTGTCTTCTTTTTTTGAGGAATTACATAGTTTTATGTGGCCTGTAGTGGGTCTGCACACGTACATACATGCCCTTCCTTTAGACAGCCCGCATACATACGTAGGTTGCTTAAGAACCAATAGCATGCCTGTGTCAAGAAACTTTTTCCTTAAGAAGGGGAAGTCAACCTTTCCCTGATTGAATTCTGACTTATTAGGGTTTCTTGATTAAGTAAAGTGTCTATGTTTTTACAGTCAAATCCTGGGTTTGATTTTAGTTTGGTTATGTTTTTAAAGATTTATTGTGTTTAGTTCAGAAGGGTTTTGGGCAAGGCTTCAAGTATTTTTTGATCATCCTGTTAGGTGTCTTCAGTGACTCCCTGCGATCCATAGTGGGCCAGACGTCAGTTCTCAGTCTTGTCTGGTTGTTTTTCACTTTTCCCCCTTTCGCTTGCTTTAAAGAAAAAGAAAAAGAATTTATTTTCAAGTTTCTTGTTTGAAGCATAAAAGAAAAGAAGAATAGATTTTTTTTTTCATTTCTTAGTTTGGTTAAGTAGTTGGGTTGATTATTTTGCTTGTTAGGAGAAATAGTTCTTTTCTTTAAGTTCTTTACTGATTGATTAGAACATAAGTAGCTCGTAGTCAAGAGGAATTTCATTTTAGGTTTTCCTTTAAAATATCTTAGAAAAAATAGTTATGAAAAGTTGGTTAAAGAGTTAGTTACAAATCATTATTTGTCAAAAAGAAAAATAAGTATTTTTTCTTTCAAATTCATTTTCTTCTCCTTCTTCATCTCTCAAAACACACCACTAGTTTCATTTCCATTTCCTTGAACTAAAACAAGTCATTTAAAATTAACACTAATTTAAAATCAACTAGACTTTATGTTTGTAAGGTCAATCAACTAGTCTAAGCTAGAGCCTTGATTTAGGTTGGAGAGGAAACTCTTCAAGGCTTACAGACAAACATTGGAGTCAGTGCTAGGGAGTGTAAAAAGTCTAGTAAACGTGAAATTTATTTGGGACCCCCCTCTAACACAGGGGATAAACACGAGGTCGCGTTTGGAAAGGTAGCATAGATAACCCTTCCAAAGTCGGACCAAGCATAACAGGAAATGCATATTGAGGAATTGTCATGGGATACTGTTGGTCGCATTTTCCATGGAGATTCATGGATATCGAATCTGTTCGAGGTCCTCAGTTATCTTCCAGACCACTTGTTTTTGATACCCTCGATAGGTTCCAACTTATTTACCCTGCTCATTGAAGTCCACCTGATTGTTGACTGTACTCGCATGATGACTGTTCGCGAGCTGGAAACCTAGTTGCCTTTATTTTAGGGACTTACATAGGTGACTGCGGGGGTATACTGCGGTACCTAGGGAAGACGTCGGGCCACACTTTGTAGAGTATACCTAGAGGGTGTTTCCATGTTCGAGTTTCTCTTTCACCTGTAAGTTTCTCTAGTGTTGGCTGGCGTAAATGTTCTTCCAACTAGTTAGTGGTTTGCTTGCTTTGTCTCATAGGAACTTTTCTAGTGTGTGCTTGGTCTTCAATGTTAGAAAATGCCTTACTATGTCATTCATCTTCTCACACAGTGGAAGATAAAGAGCTATGCTATTCGCGAAGGCTTCAATTCCTGCCACCGGTTAATTTGGAGCCACCATCGCCACTGTTACGGCGAAGACTTGACCAACAAGGGTTATTTGAGGCGACCAGACTGTACGAAACTGTACCCGATCCATCTCCGAGAGAAGAACACTCGTATCCAGAGGAACTGACTATTTCTGAAATTGGAGCAGAAGCTATCAGTCCATATAACCCTCTTAGCACTGACTTGTCAGTGCCACTTTTGATACAGCTTGCCCCTCCAAGGGTAACACATCACGTGCATCAGATAGTCCTTCAAGCAATAATGGAAGCAAATGCTGCTACTTCATTAGGGAGTCCTCACACTCCCTCTATAGATACCACTACTAGGGGCGTTCCACCTCCTAACCCACCTTCGCTGGTCTGGACCACAATGGTCTTGACCACCTCTACTTCGGGCAGTGGTTTGATTTTGTCTATGGCAGCGATCACTGCACCATTCACACAGAGTGCGACGAATCCTTCGTTTTCATACGAGATGCCCAACTTTGATAAGAACTCTATCCTCACCTACTCCACCCTATAGACCATGGGTCTAGGGGTAGGGAGCTCAAACGCTCCTCTAGAATGGTCCATGGGGGGAACCTAAGCCCCTTATAAAACTTTCCCTTATGGTGGAGGTCATATACCTCCTTTGTCCCCCTCTCTAGGTGGTGCTCCACAACAAACCGTATAGTCGAACATGAACTACATCTTGTTTGGAGAAGGTAGTCAAGGACCTTTTTCCTACACCATGCTGGTGGCTTCAATTTCGTTCTCTTTGTTCGGTGCATTTGGAAACAATGCTTTCTCATTAGCTGCAGTCTCAACCGAGGGCAACCCTAGTTTTGGACCACAAAATCCTGTGCAGGGTACTATTCCTACACAGGGGGAAAACACAGGAGTATTTTCCTGACAAGGACTCTGGAATCCGTGGCAGGGATCAGTTCCCTCATTAGGGATGCCAACTGGGGGAAACCCCTTCCATGGTCAATGGAACCCTGAGCAAGGCTCAATACCTATGCCCATCAGATCGATAGGGGGAAACCATTTCCAGAATCTTTGGAACACAACGCAGGGAGCAATCCCTGCCCAACCCTCAACGCCCAACTATGGGACTCAGCCGATGAGTTCCCAACAAATGCAGTATCCATTCGTTGACCAAGGCCATGGTATTTACCAGAAACTTGGCTAGTAGCCTAACTTTTCCTAGCAACCTGGTGCCAGCCAAATTCTAGGATCCTTTCCTCTTGTACATAGTCAACAACCCAAACTACCATTTCTGGGGACGTTACTTTTTCCAAACTTGTCAAGGTTGTTAAATGACCCAATCTGTCATGATCCGCATTGGCCTCCCATGATGACGAAGTTGTCCTCAGACATTCTGAAGTTCGAAGGTAAGCCTAATGAATATCTAGGCGATCACATGACCACGTTTCACCTATGGTTCTTGTTGAACTCTCTGTGAGACGAATTTGTTCAGTTGCATCTATTTCAATGCACTCTTATTGGGAGTGCTGCGAAATGGTATATCAAGCTCAACCGCTCAAGATACTCTTGCTTTAGTGAATTGGCTTTGGTTTTTCTCAACCATTTCCAACTACCTATGAGATATGTTGTCGGCACCGAATTGTTGGCCAACTTTGAGTAGATGAAGGCCAATCATATCTTGGATCACACCCGAGAGTGGTGGCGTTGGAAGAGTTTGATAAAAGTATCGATTCCACCGACTGTCATGCTGGAGTGGTTCCTTAAGTCTTTGGTACCCCAATTATCCAGGGACGTTTCAAAATCGGGGGTCTTTTTCAAGGAAGAGGCAATAATGAGATCTCAATAGCTTGAATTGATATACTCTCAGTCTAGTTTACTTTACGAGGTTTTTCCAGATGCACCAGAGTCTATCCTTGACAAGACCAAACACAAGTTTGGATCACATGTCGATGAAATAATTGGTTCAGCACAAGTGAATCTTACTGATCAGTTGTCAAATCAATTGCAACAATTGTTGATACAACAGATAACATCCATCCAAACCTCTAGTTTGGTTGCTCCCCCTACTCAAATGTCGTATGTACACAGTGTGTAGTCAATAAACCCGAAGGCCAACCAACAGCCTGACAGAAAGAAAAAACAATGAAACAAGAAGGGTAAAGGGGATAAGAAACCCACCAATAATGATGGCGGGGGAAACACAGAGAAAATAAATTTGAAGTATCCATGTAAACTTTGCATGGAAGACCATCTGTCTCACTTGTGCCTTCAGCATGCATAGGCCTAGAATTTATTGGCGCAACAACAACTTGTTGTGTTAACAAACCCATTTCCACATGGGAAAAATTTGACTCAAGCCTCTTCGAGCACGGATGGGGGAAGTCAGGGACCCCCTCCATCTTCTAGTAACCCCTCAGTCGCAAACATTTATATGTTGAAGGGTGATGTGCACATAGAAACTAGGGCACATGATTACAGAATGCCAAACACTATTGAAAAGGGTAAAGAAGTTGAAAACCCATAAGTTCCTCTCCAAAATGAGAAGACGATGGGAGAATTAATGACACACATCCTAAAAGGGGCATTCAACAAAGCTTCACATAATCCAAACGCAAGGGCTGCCAAAAATTACTATGTGGTGGAGGATTTGTCACAAACCCCTTGCGTGATGTCTGCTTTGGAGATCCTCTAGAGCTTCCCTTCCCAGAGAAAGGCCCTGTTAGCTGCCTTAGGATCTACTGAGACCTATAATCCGGGAAAGATCATTCTTGATATGACTGACTTGAAATCTCGTCTCCCATACCACGTTGTGTTTTAGATAGTAGTGGCTCACCCCACGGAATATTGTACTCAGAACATTTTTCGCATGATAGTTGATGAGGGTGCCTCGACATGTGTGATGTCGTTGGTGTGTTGGAAGGCCATTGGCCAACCCATTTTGTCTCCATAACCTACTCTGCTTACTGCTTTCGATGGTCGTTCTTTCAGACTGCATGGAATCATCCCTTCTTTCCCCGTGCAGTTAGGAGGGAAGAACGTGTGTGTTGAAGTTGAAGTGGTTGATGTGCCTCTCAACTACAGCCTACTATTAGGAAGGATTTGGACATATTCCATGCATGTAGTGGTTGCCACAGTTTTTTGGGTATTGTTATTTCCACACGAGGGCCTAATCATGACCATTGATTAGTTGTCCTTCTCTAGCCCTGACCCTTCATCGGGGGCATCCACTGTCCTAATGATTGATAATCCACAACCCGACATATTCAACGTGGGGGTTGGTTGGTGCCCATATTTTATGGGTACATTTGATTACCCACCTCCTTCTGACGATGTCAAGATGATATCGATTGTCCTCGACCAGCCTAGGGCTGAGATATTTAAAGTGTCATTGTTTCGTACGACTTACTTTATCGATCCATGGAATCTTCCTTCCCCATCAACTTCGATGGAAGGGACATGGCATCTTGGCATGTCCATGCCCTTGTCCACGGTAGAAGTTGCATACTCTATTGTCCAGCAAGCTTCGACCGACCCTGATCCGACTCCTACACCAGAGTTAGATCCAGTTCTCGAGCCTATTTGGGCTCAAGATTCCCTTATCACTATCGGTTCGTTAGACTTGGTCTTGCCATCTGACGAGGCAATTATAGAGGAATTTACTGGTCCAGACAGACCTTGGGATGATCTCCATAACAGATCTTATTTCCTCCCAGAGTTAAGAAGAATAGAGGCATGAGAATTTGTGTTGACTATGACTAGAGATAGATCTTTTCCTATTAATGCTCTAGCTACACAGGAAGTTTATGCTAAGGGTAATATGGAAACCATCGCTGAAATGATACATATTGACATCTCCAGAACCCTTGGCATCTTGGAGAATGTCTTAATCAGAGTGGACTACCCCCTTGAGGAGATTTGAATGTACACAAATTTATTTAGGAATTTTGCGACGTTTTTTCCCGATCTTACGAGGAAATGATAGGCATTGATCCAAGAATTGTCGAACATGAAATAATGACTTATCCTGACACCAAGCTAATCCAATATAAGCTTCATCCAGTGAATCCTCAGAAAGTAGCAACTATTAAGGATGAAGTAGAGAAACTTCTCAAAGCCGGTTTCATCTACCCCGTTAAGTTGACTCAATGGGTGTCAAATCCCATTCTGGTCAACAAAAAGCAGGGAACAATTCACGTATGTATGGAATTCCATGATTTTAAGAAGGCATGTCCAAAGGATAATTTCCCCACCCCGTTCATTGACCAGATTGTCGATGAGTGTGCAGGATGTGAGGTCTTTTCTTTCATGGATGATTTTTTGGGATACAATCAGATACATATTAAGCCCGAAGACCAGCATAAAACAACTTTTATTTTTCCATGGGGTACATTTGCTTATTGGAAGATGCCTTTTGGCCTAAAGAATGTTGGAGCCACTTTTTAGCGGGCTATGTATTTTTATTTCCATGACCTTAGACACATAGTCGAGGCCTATCTTGATGATTTAGCATCATGATCTCATAAGATCTCTGATCATCCCGCGCACCTCTGACTAATCTTTGAGCGATGTCGCTACTGTCAGATTCAGTTGAATCCAAACAAGTGCAGTTTCTACATGACGTCGGGTTATCTTCTAGGTTTCATAGTTTCGACAACAGGGATCATGGTCGATCCTCTCAAGGTTGAGGTGATATTTTAGTTGCCTCCCCCGTGCACAGTCCCTCAACTTCAAAGCTTATAGGGTAAAGCAAATTTTCTTCGACGTTTTATCGCAAACTATGTTGAGATCACTAAAGGGTTCATTCGTTTAGTGAAGAAGGGAGTCCCTTTCCATTGGGATGAAGCCACTCATTGCTCTTTCTAAGCGTTGAAACGTGCCCTCACATATACCCCTCTGCTTCGACCTCCTAATTATAATAAATATTTCTTATTGTATTTGGTCACGGCAAAGTCGACCATCGGTATGGTCTTGGTTCAAGAGGACGATATGCTTGAAGAGAATGTGATTTATTACCTGAGTTGAGGCCTAGTTGGACTAGAACTCAACTAATCTCATGTTGAGAAGCTAGTGTTGGCAACAATGCATGTTGTCCAACGATTCCATCATTATATTCTGCTTCGTAAGGCCACTGTCATTTCCATTGTGAACTTGTTTCAATACGTGTTGACACGACGCGTCATCGGTGGAAAGATCATTATATGGATCGTTAGTTTCCAATAATTTGACTTGGATTTTGTTTCCGTGAAATCCAAAAATTCATTGGTCTTTGTGGAACTTATCTCGGAACTTCCGATCGAATTAGGTGATGTTACACCTGAAGAATCACTGATTAAAGGAGATATTTTTATGATTTCATCTTTGGACCCCTGGTATGGAGATATACTAGTCTATCTCCAAACTTTGAAGTGCCCTTCCTTTGCTTCTCGTGATGAGAGTCGACATATACGCTATCAGGAAAAAAACTATCTCATACTCGATGACACTTGGTATCGTCGAGGTGTAGATTGCATCCTTCATCGGTACATCACTCATGAAGAAGAGAAACTCATTCTTAACGAATGCCACACTGGAGGATGTGGTGTTCATTTGTCTGGGTTGGAAACAACCCAAAATATTCTACGAGCCGGTTACTTTTGGCCGACGTTAATCAAGGATTGCGTTGAATTGGTCAAGAAGTGACACTCGTGTCAGATATTATCTTAGAAGATGAGGGCACACCCCACTCCCATGTTTCCCATCATTACTGTTGGTCCTTTCACCAAGTGGGGGATTGATTTCACTACATGCCACCTGGTCTCTGCTAGGGGGCATCGTTATATCATCGTAGCAATATACTACTTCAAAAAGTGGGTCGAGGCTATGCCAACGTTCAATAATGATGGCGAGACAACAACTCCCTTTATTTTCAATTAGATAATAGCTAGGTTCGACATCCCGAAGGAGATAGTCACTGACCATGGAAGTCACTTTTAGAATAAAATGATTTCTGAGTTAACATAAAATCCTGGGTTGAGGCAAAAGAATTCATCACCCTACTACCCATAAGTGAATGGTGTTGGGCCTTGACCAAGTTTTGGAGAACCTTGGTCATGTTTGACCATTTTTGGGACTTCGACAGGTAGGTTGAAGACAAAGCACCCAGGCGAAGCGGAGATCATAGGATGTCACCCCCTTTTTATGGGATTTTTGGGTTTAGGGATTATGTACCGGGTATGGGATGTTGACCCATGGGTTTACCCATGCTTAGGCCCCATCAGTAAATGTATAAATAAGTAGCTAGACATTGTAAGAAGCATAAGATAAGAGAAGACCTAAGTTGGCTTTGTGCAAGATAGCTAAAGGTTGCTAAGTGAAATTAGTTGTGAAGGCTTCGTGCATACTATGTGTTGATAACTTGCAGAGCTAAGTGCAAGTGATTGTAAGAAGGCTTTGTGTTGTGCCAAACTTGGTGAAGGCAGATCTAGCGAAGTGCGCGCAGATCTCATGTCCTATGCGGAGTTGGTTTTGTGGCTCTATGCATGTAAGTAGATTAAAAGAAGATAATAAAGAGGACGAAGAGTTGGTGGACATAGCCCCATGCTGGGGGTGAACCACGTATATCCTATGTTGTGATTGCTTTGTGTTATAGACGTGATTTATGCTTAGTGTTGAATCTTTATGTATGTTAGATACATATGATATAGTAGATTAGTGCTTAATAACATGAATGAATGCTAGATCTATTTGATGCTATGTGCTAAATGGTTAGATATGCTTAGATCTTGTTGAATACTACGTTGTTTTGTAATTAGGGTTTTTACCTGTGATGTGAATAAGGGTCAAAGACTAATGAACGTTAATTGATAAGTTCTCTATTAAGTATTGTGATCACAGATTTGTGTCCCAGCTAGGTTGTAGACACTTGAGTCCTACAACCCCCCCTGTATCTACCTCGGGTGAGACTTCATATGATTCGCAGGTGTTTCCGAAAGGGCCGGTAGTTAGGGTTTTGTTGGTGCGATGCTTAAGTGTTGAACCCTAGGTCTGCCCTTAAGCAAACAAATGGTTATGCTTCTAGAACCTGAAACTTTGATTGCTGGGAACTAAGGAAAAGAAAAAGATCTATGCATAGATCTATTGTTGTAGTGTGCAGTACTCTACTTGACTTGTGAAGATCTGTGCCAAGAAGAGAAGTCTGATCTGAAGAAAAGAGGTAAGATGTTAAAGCTTTATGCTCTGATAAAGGTAAGATAAGTGGAAATTTTTGTTTCGAAAGAATGGATCTAGGTATATTTGATAGATTTCATCCTAGTCTAAATACTAGGGCACAACTAGAAGAAAGAAGATGTGATATGAATAGATATGATAGAATAGTGAAATATATGATATTCCTATGCATAGAAAGAATTTTTGGACTAACAAGTGGATGCAGGACCCTAGAAAGAATTTTTTGTAGGTCCATCACTGTGATCCCATTGTGAAGTACATGAAAGGTTGGGGATCGCTTAAGAGAAAGAGAGGATTGACTCTTTGTTATAATTGCAGATGACCGAGACATCTTGCTAAGGAGTGCCCTGGTAGAGGTCCTATTTTCCTTTGTTGTAAAGCTATTGGACATGAAGTTTTGGATTTCCCTAGAATGATTGCTAAAGTTGAGAAGATGAACATGAGACAAGAAAACCATGAGGAAGGTCAAGAGACTAATAATATGCCAAATAACCAGAAATAATCCAATGTTATATTATTGCATATGAAAGAAGCACTGAATGATCACAAAGACATCAATTTATCAGAGATCTTAAAAGAGAAAGAGTGCATAGAAACAAGAATAGGAGACTGTTGATATTGAGAGGGGGGTGAATAAGTATCAAGTACAATTTAAAACATTTTTCAACTTATACTTAAACCATTCAACTATATCCAATGAGAAATTAACAATAGTATAAGATTTACACCAATACACCATGCACAATATGTGAGAAATAATCAATAGTTATTGTTCAAGGGAAGTAATGACTTCCAAAGGTAGATACAACTTCCAAATGTAAAGGGATGAATAAAAATATAAGATGAATATACAGTACTCTAATATCAATAGAGGATTTAAATCTCCATCCTTGCCCCTTCCTTCTAGCCAAAAACAATTTATAGAGAGAATGGTAGACTTTGTTCAATTATGGTTTATTCAGGAGACCAAACTTGCACAAAATACCCTGTTCTCAATATGTAACATAAGATTCTGAAACTCTCACACAAGAAACTACAGTATGTACTATTTCCAATGCAATTTTTCCCACTTCATTTTGACTCACTATGAAGAAGTTATGACTGTTTTACCCGGAACACATGTTTATTGACTAGCTTCAGGACTGGTCAAAAACCCTATATTCCACAGAGTGTATCTCCATAATTATAGCGAATCAAGAGTCAAAAATTTTACCATAGGTACCTTGATATGTCTTCTAAATACCGTATCAATTTCACCATATGAATCATTATAGAAAAACATTTATAGCAAAAATGGTAAGATGACCTGAAAATAACATACCTTAGAACACTTCATCCTCCCTTGAAATCCGGCCTTCTTTACTTTTGATTTCCTCTGAAATTCGACTTGTATATCAAATGAATGTATAATGATATTTATTTATACCATTTATGTCACTTCCTTTTAACATTAGGGCTGACCTGACAATTTCTTATTTTGTAATTCTTTTCTTTAATTATCTTCAGGACCTACATGTACTTCCTTCTTCAATTCACTTTGTCATCTTAAAAAATTCATTTCTCCTCAACCATGAGGATCCATGTGACGTGCCACATACCACTAGAAAAAACATGATGTATACTATCCATCCATGGGTCTTGTATCTACATGTGCATTTTCCTTCATGTCCAAAATACCTTCATCAATCTTGCGGTCCAAAACCCATGACTAGGGTTGACATCAATGACAACAACCGATCTTCCAACAATCTCCCCCTTTGTCATTGATGGAAACACTCATGCTCCCCCTATCATCATGATCCCAATTTCTCTCCCCCTTTGACATCAATGGCAAAGGGTAGGGCTTCTCCCCCTGAGTTTAATGGCAAAAGGTAACTCTCTTCTTTGGGGTTTCTCCCCTTGAACATGTTGCACTCAATAATACTTCATCCTTATTTTTGGTCTTTGGGACATTTTCTTCCTTGGAATCCTTTTCTGTGGCTTGTATCTTCTCTCTCTTTTTCATGTCTAGGATGTATATGTTGTTCGGTCTTCTTGTTGCAGTTCCAACCAATCTTCCTGAGTTATTTTCTCTGATTTTACGTTTTCGGGAGTCAAACGTAAGAGTGTATCCTTGATCACACATTTTACTAACACTGAGGAGATTATGCTTCAGATCTTCAACCAATAATAATTTTCCTTGTTTTACATTTTCACTTCCAATCTTTACAATTCCTTTTCCAAGTATTTTAGTAGATGAGTCATCTCCAAATGTAACATTTCCGCCCTTTTTCTTCAAGCTGATAAATTTGCTTTTATCTCCGGTCATATGAGATGAGCACCCACTGTCTATGAACCATTCATCTTCTTCTTTGCATTATTTAGCGACCAATGATATTTGACAGTTTTCATTGTGTGGAATTTCTTTCATTTTCCATGTTGTAATTGGTATAAAGACATTTGGCATGTGATTATCATCCTTCATCTCTTTGCATTCTCGTTCTTTATGACCAATATTATTTCACTTGTAACATACTAAATTTTGATCCATTAATGTGTCAAATGGATTATAATTTATGTTGATAGGTCTATGAACATTTCCGTATCTACTATTTTCACCATTCATGTAGCTTGCATAGTTATTCCTTTCATTGATTCTACAATTGATTGCCTTGTGTCCAAAATTTCCACAAGTATAACAATGTCCAAGAAAGCAATTTTGATACCTGGGAGTAAGTGTTGTTCTTTGTGGTATGGTTCATATAGGTTCACGATCTATTCTTTTGTAGTTTCCTTCATAATGATTTCTTTCATACCTGATGGGAGAGGATATTCTTGATGTCTCATTCCTTCTGAATTCTAGTCTTCTATCTTGTTGTTCAACTTGTTCTAGAGTGTTGGTTTAATCATTTTCATCTTCCTTCTCTTGTTTTGATGTCTTGAAATTGTCATTGTATCCTAGTCCTATCTTGTCATTTGGAGATCTTTGATTGCTAAGGATCTCATCTAATTTTTCAGTGCTTTTTTCGAACTTCTTCAACCTTTTTGTTGTCAATAGTAGCTCCCCTTTTGTGTGATCCAATTCTGCTTTCAAATTCTCGTAATATTCTAATTGTTCCTTCAAGCTATTAATGGTATTTTCAAGATTGTAATTCTCTTCTTCACAACTACTCAATTCACCTTTTAGTATTATGTTTGTGTTTCTAAGATTGCTATTTTCATTTTCAACATGCTTCAACTTTTCAAGATTCTCATCTTCTTGTTCACTTTCTGCAATGTCTTTGTATCCCCAAAAGGAATCAAGGTTGGTTTCTTCGTCTGAATCTTATTCACAAATGATTTCTTCTTCTTTAGAATTCTTGTGATCATGATCCTAGGTTTCTTGGGTTATGAAGAGGACTTCTCCTCCATCATTATCTTCTTCATCACTCTCATTTGAGGAGATGTCATCATCCTTGGAGTAGAAGCTTTTTTTATTGTTGAGACTTCTCTTTTTATAGTAGCAGTTTTCAACAATATGTCCTATTCTACCATAGTTAAAGCATTTGAGAGGAGAATTACCTTTGTATCTTCCACTTCCCTTCTGAAACCTTCTTACAAATTTTTCTATTTCTTCATCAAGGTCGTTATCCTTGTCTTTTGTCTTCTTTATGGCTTTAAAGGTTGCTTCATTGTTTGGATAGTCACTTTCTATACCGGTTCTCATTTCATATGCTATAAGAGACCCATGTAATTCATCCATTGTCATTTTGGTCAAGTGCCTAGTTTCTTCAATGGCGGAGACCT